>JASDQU010101479.1:86641-149767 GCA_032191745.1 Picea mariana
GTACAATGTATGTAAAAATAAGAACTACAGTTTCTAGGCAACTGTGTCCTTCACTCCAAGACAACTTCACAGAGAATGGAACTTATACTTAGTGAAGGTCTTGGTGAAGATGTTTGTCGTCTGTTCTACTGAAGGACAAAATTGTAAGACGATGATCCCCTTGTGTACTAAGTCCTAGATGTATTGCATGTGGGTCTCGATGTTCTTCGTTCGTTGCCTCTGAAATGGATCTCTGTATAAATTCATAGTGCTCTGATTGTTACACCAAATGATGATCGACCGATGAAACTGAATGCCCAACTCAGTGAGAAAATGTTGTAGCCACATAACCCGAATCGTTATGTTAACTGTTGATACTGAGAGGGGGGTGAATCGGTATCAAGTACAATTTAAAACCTTTTTCAACTTATACTTAAATCATTCAACTATATCCAATGAGCAATGAACAATAGTATAAGATTTACACCAATACACCACAATACACCATGCACAATATATGAGAAATAATCAATAGTTATTGTTCAAGGGAAGTAATGACTTCCAAAGGTAGCTACAACTTCCAAATGTAAAGGGAGGGATAAACCTCCAAGAGGAATATACAATCCTCCAATATCAAGATATATTTGAACTCTCCATCCTTGCCCCTTCCTTCCACCCAAGAATATATGAGGGATAATAAAACTTTACATTAAATCATCACCATCAACCAATCATCACATAGAACCTGATAATGCTTCCTAAGACTTCTTCAATTTCTGCAATTCTTCAATTCTTGGAGTACTCTGATCCTATATATAATATTACTCAATGTATTCTATGAAACTCTTCCAAGTTTCACTCCTTGAATCCTCCCCAAAAAGAAGTTATAGAAAGAATGGTAGACTTTATTCAATTCTGGTCTATTCCGGAGACCGAACTTGTACAGAATGCCCCATGCTCAATATTTAACATCCAATTCTGAAACTCGCACACAAGAAACCAAAGTCTGTAATATTTCCAATGAAATTTTTCCTACATCATTTGGATTCTTGATGAATAAGTTATTACTATTTTACCCGGAACACCTGTTTATTGACTAGCTTCAGGACTGGTCACAAACCTTATCTTCCACAGAGTTTATCTCCATAATTATAGTGAATCAAGAGCTGAAATTTTTGCCAGAGGTACCTGGATATGTATTCTAAATACCATAGTGATTTCACCATTTGAATAATTCTAGAAATTTTTTTATAGCAAAAATGTTAAGAAGACCTGAAAATAACATACCTTAGAACACATCACCAAAAGACTTCATCCTCCCTTGAAATCCAGCCTTCTTTTCTTCTTATTACCTTTGAAATTTGACTTGTATCAAATGAATGTATAATGATGTTTATTTATACCATTTATGTCACTTCCTTTTAACATTAGGGATGACCTGACACTTTCTTATTTTGTAATTCTTTTCTTTAATTATTTTTAGGGCCTACATGTACTTCCTTCTTCAATTCACTTTGTCATCTTCAAAAATTCATTTCTCTTCAATCATGAGGATCCACGTGATGTGCCACATACCAATGGAAACAACATGATGTATACTATCCATCCATGGGTGTTGTATCTGCATGTGCATTTTCCTTCATGTCCAAATACCTTCATCAATCTTGTGGTCCAAAACCCATGACTAGGGTTGACATCATTGACAACAACCAATCTTCCAACATTAACTACTCCTCTGTACTCTACCTCGGCTGAAGATAGAGAAATGGTGGCTTTCTTCTTACTCGACCAATAGATAGGCCTGTAACCAAGACTGAGTGAGTAACCATATGTGGACTTGTGATCAATGTTATCTCCAACCCAGTCAGAATCAGTAAACCCAATGAGATCTAATGTAGAGTCTGCTGCATAATGAATCCCAAAGGTGATGGTTCCCTGTACATATCGAAGGATATGCTTTGAAGCCTTCCAATGTAGCTCATGTGGATCCTGAATGAACCTGGAAACTGTGCCAACTGCGGAGAAGATGTAAGGTCTGGAGTGTGTTAGATACAACAATATCCTCACTAGTTTTTTGTACATTGTGCTGTAAACCAGTGGAGTCTCCCCGCCATCCTCAAGTTTGACTTCTGATAGGAAAGGAGTCAAAGAAGACTTGCAGTCTTTCATGTGAAATCTCTCAAGGAGATCTTGTGCATACTTGGCCTGAGACAGTTTGATGCCTGATGCATCCTGACTGATCTTGAGTCCAAGGAAGAAGTATAGTGGACCCATGTCCATCATTAAAAACTTGTCATGTAGAATCCTCTTCACTACAACAATCACTGAAGTTGAGAAACCGATCAAAAAATCATCAACATACAGAACTAAAAGTAGAAGTGAATCAACCATCCTGAGCATGTAGACATTTGGGTTTGAATGAAAATGTACAAAGTTCTGTGACAACAGGTAGGAGTCCATCTTGGTATACCATGACCTCGGAGCCTGCTTGAGGCCATAAAGGGACTTCTACAGTCGACAGACCAAATACGAGTCCTACATAAATCCATGGGGCTGCTCCATGTAGATCTCCTCAGAGAGATCACTATGAAGAAATGAATTCTTCATGTCCATCTGATGGACTTCCCATCCTTTAGCTGCTGCAATGGAAAGTGTCAATCGTATGGAATCCATCTTCACTACTAGAGCGAAGGTCGCATCATAGTCAATACCATGAACATGATGAAATCCTTTGGTGACAAGCCTGGATTTGTATCTACTAATCTGTCAATCTGCTACACTTTTGGTCCTGTAGACCCATCTGCATATGACATGTTTCCTCCCGAAAGGAAGGGGAACTAGATCCTCGTCCTCCACCTCCCTCCAATGGACATACATCTTGTTCCATGGAAAAATGTATGAAGTTAGATCTTTATTTTTTTCCAAGGTTTAAAAGGTGTACATGGGGTGTGTTGGCCCTTGACCAAGTTTTGGGAGTTTCTTGGTCATGTTGACCCATTTTTGGACTTCGACAGCTTGTCGAAGGAGGAGCGCAAGACGAAGCAGAGATCACGGGATCTCAGCCCCCTTTTGGGACTCTTTTTGGGTTGTTGGGAATATGTAACTGGAAAGGGATGTCGGCCCATGGGTTTACCCATGTTTAAGGCCTATTTTGTAATGTATAAATAGATACCTAGGAGATGTAGGAAAGGGACGATGAGATAAGTGCCAAGTGCAAGTAATAGTTGTATATGCTCTTTGCATCTTGTGTGAGACTTGCAAGGCTAAGTGCAAGTGGCAGTAAGAGATTGAGTAGAAAATTTTATGCTGTAACCTAACTCGGGGAAGGAGGATCTGGTGAGGTGTGCGCAGATCTCCTGTCCTATGCAGAGTGGGGTTTGTATGGCTCTGTGCATATAGATGACTTATTGAAGATAATAAAGAAGAAGAGTTGGTGGACGTAGCCCCAGGAGAGGGGTGAACCATGTAATCACTATGTTATCTTGCTTGGCGCTTGTCTGAATGTGTTTATGTCCTCTTTTCTTAGTTCTTTGAGATGATTAGATAGATCTGCTTATGCTCTGTGCTAATGATGTATGGAATGTTAGATATAATATATATTAATATTCTCAGTTCTTGATCAGTTACGTCTGATATATTTTACTTATGCTAAGTGGTTATATTTGGTAGATCACTGTGAGTACTGTGAGGCTCTTTTTTATCAACGAAGTAGAAAATGATTGCATGTTAAAGAACTAACGATGCTAAGTGTTTTACTAAGTTGTATAATCATAGATCTGTGTCTCAGCTAAGGTTGTAGACACTTGGGTCTTGCAACCAACCCTGCCTCTACCTCGGGTGAGACTTCATCTGCTTCACAGGTGTTGCCGAAAGGGTCGGTAGTTAGGGTTTTGTTGGTGCCCTCTTGTAGCATTGAACCCTGGGTCTGCCCCTCTGCCAACAAATGGTTCCGTTGTCGGGACCTGAAACTGTGATTGTTGGGAACTGAGAAAGAGGAAGCTCTGTGCAAAGATTTATCCTAAAATTGTGAAAGCTCTATGCGTAGATCTGTGCCCTAGTGCGCATTATTCTACTTGATCTGTAAATCTTTGTGCGAAAGAAAGAAGATCAGATCTGTAGAAAAGAAGCAGGATCTGGAAGCTTTGTGCTCCAAGAAAGGTAAAAGTGAGAAGTTCTGATTGAAAGAGGTAAGATCTGTAAGCTTTGTGCTATGTAAAAGTAAGATAAGTGGAAATTTTTGTTTCTAGAGTATGGATCTAGGTATATCTTATAGGTTTTGTCCTAGTTTGAAAGCTAGGGTATTAATAGATGAAAGAAGGTTTGATATGAATAGATTTGATAAGAATAATGAAAGATATGTTATGCCTATGCATAGAAAGAATGTTTGGACTAAAAAATGGATGCAGGATCCTAGAAAGAATTTGTTGCAGGTTAGCTACCATGATCCTAGTACGCAGTACAAAAGAGGTTAGGGATCATTGAAAAGAAAGAGAGGATTAACCCTCTGTTACAGTTGCAAGAGGTCGGGATATCTTGTTAAGGAATGTCTTGGTGGAAGACCTAGTTGTCTCTGTTATAAGGATATGGACCATGAAGTGTTGGGTTTCCCTAGAATGATCGCTAAGCTTGAAGGAATAAACCTGAGTCAAGAGAACCCTAAGGCAGATCCAGAAAAGGCAGAACCCCAACAAGAATCAGAGAAAGTATGGATATGGATAAAATAAACCCTTAATGACCATCGACATGTCAGCTTATCAGAGATCTTAAAAGAGACAGAATGCATCGAAGAAAGAATAGGGGACTTTGAAATTAACTGTGTTCTGGATGAGGAAACACAGATGAATATTATGCCAGAGAGAACCTGGGAATCTATAGGAAGGCCTGCTATGATCCCTTCACTAGGAGGAATAAGTTTATTTATAGGAAAGCTAGTAAACCTATGTGGAAGGCTCGCTTGGATACCTATGACTGTCAATGGAACTTCTATAGAAGAAGACTTTGAGATTATTAAATTTTTTGAAGCTAGCACCCCATTTACCATGCTAATAGGAAAACCTTGGATTGATAGAGATCAAGCCAGATGAAAGGAAGAAGAAGAAGTTTTGGAATAAAAGAAGCAAGAGTTAAAAGAATTTATGACCAAAAGGATCACGCACGTGATTGAGGAACAAAAGAGAAGATCACAGATATTTAATACTAGAAACCAGGATGTCGAAGCTAAGAGAACACTAGAGGATCCCCAGGAGATTGAATTACCTACCCCAGGCACAGAAGAAGTATTACCCAGAAACCCTAGGAAAGAATTTCAATAGCGTGAAGTAACTAAGACCAAAGAAGAAAAGAATCAGAATGATAAAATCATTACTGAAACGAAGCTCACTGGAAAGAAGGCTAGAAAGTTAAGAAAGAAAAGGGATAATACTGAAATATTATAGGAGGTTCTAGAGGAGACCTCACAGAAGAAAAAATTACAGAATTTGAGCTTCGTCGGGATATTAGAACAACGACATATGGCACTTCGCCAGGACGAAGCAATATAGTCGTTGGGACCGATATATTCATTCGACTTCCACTCCAAATAGAAAGAAAATCAATAAAGATTCGTCATCAGATCGTTGGATCATGCTATAGTGGAAAGAACAGAGTTAATGAAGCCTTCATATCCGTTGCAAGTGACCTGTTACAAAATTTGTCTATTTATCCCGCCGCGCCATGCAACAAGAACACTTTTTCTAATTGAGAATTTGAGCTCACAGCCTTGATTAAGATTGCCCAGTGATCACTACGCCTTTTCCTTCTACCCTATTGTAGTGCCCACATTAATTTAAGAACCCAAGATATCCATCCCGAGCGTGTATGTCTGAATATCTCACCGCTGAAGAAGCAACCACGATAGAAGTTTTGATCGAGTTAATGGCTAAAAGAACCATGTTAGGAAGAGGACTCTCTACAGGTGTACAGGAATCATCAATGTGAGAAGTGCAAGCCTCCCCGTCGACTGCTTGAGCTGGCCCATCCTGGCCAACCGACGAAAAAAGAACTAAGCATAGAGACAATCTTGCGAACGCTAAACTGATTCTGAGCATTCTACCTTCTTATCTACCACCTTTGAGTGGTGCCATCACTCGTGATAGTGTACCCCATGAATTTGAGTATGCTTTGATCACTGCGTACCTTCCGAAAGAAGTGCACGCAGTTCATGCCGACCAGGATAAGCTCACCACGTTGAAGTTCAGTGACTTCAACCTCGGCAACAGGAAGGCTTACAACATTCTCACCCCTCATAAATATATGACGTGAACCAAAGGAAAGAACTCCAAGATTATTGCTCAATCATGGACCTAGAACCTCGCACAGTCAACCCTACTTAATGTAATGAAGATTCCTCACTTCAGAAGGCATCAAGAAGTGAATGCATGTGTCAAGTTGTTGTTGTCCTGCTATCACGGAGGATACTTATGTTTGAACTGCCGCATCATAGTGGATCTGACTTTGATCAATCGGATCATAGGGCTAAGCATGCAGGGCCCCGACCCATAGGCTTCTTACCCCGAAAAGACTGTGGATCGTGCTCTTGCATAGAAGATAAAGGATACATATGGAGATGTCAAGAAGGGAACACGAGGCTACAAGGTAGCCACTATCCAGAGTGGCATAGTGTTCCTTGCCTGTCAGTTGATCGCAGGCAAGCTAGTTCGCAAGAACCGACTGACCCAAGTGACCAGATTTGTAGTAGACCTTGCAAGGAAGTGCGCAGAGGCCCTACATATGAATTGGACAAAATACTTGGTGAACCAGCTAGAACTGGACTGTAGGGAAGCGTAGGACCAAGGGTACACGTTCCATTTTAGCTGGCTACTTATATTAATTGCTTCCATCGAATGGGAGATGTCGGAAAGTGCAACCTTCCCAGATGTCAAGCCCTTTGAGAAACTAGCCACAAAGTTCAATATGTTGTGGTACTCCAGTGACATGAACCAGTAGTGGCAGTCCAATGTCATTTTCCACACTTATTACAACCAATTGAATATCAAAATCCAGTCTATGCCTCACATCACCTCGAACACATTTCACAGATTTAGGCCGTTGATGAAATTCGGCATGGACCACCACTTCATCTACATCACACCACGCATTGATGAGCATCACCAGCAGTTGCATTATTACTACAAATGAACACTGGAATACTTAGAAGAGATTTGATCCAGGTGGATATCAGTGGCCACCCACCTTTTCCAACTGGCTCAAAACAACTTTCTGACAATTTTGGCAATTTACTATTTTTAGCAGGTTTTAACTTCCGGGGCTATTTTGAGGGCCTAAATGAAGGTTTTTTGAGATTGAGGTTCTCAATGATATTCAAAGGAATAATTGAGCCCCAAAAATGAATCTCCTCAATTATACCTTTCCAACGAGCTATCATATGCCTAAAACAGAGATCATATTCAAAAGTTACGACCCCGGGAAGTTGATGTACTAACTTACCCAAACGGGGCCCACATGACTTTTGGCACTTCATCTCCTAGGGTTAATTTTTTGGATGTCTAGGACTTTTGACATTCCCATTTATTGTAAAAATGCCTTCAGAGCCTCATTGTAATCATCTTCTTGTGAATGCGAGTAGCCATCACATCTCTTCTAATAGATACGCTGCCACCATTCTAGCGAGTCTTTCACTCTGTATTTTTACAGTCTCTGTACATTTCTCTGATGAATAGAAATCATGTATTACTGTATATCTATTTTTATGGTTGCATATCTGATACATTTTTGTTATATTATTGAATATCTGCAATATCTCTGTGCATTTCTTTATTATATCTCCGCTCTCATTTCGTGCCGAAAATAATCCGGATCAGTGGTATCAGAGCAGGTTGCTCTTGATCATTTTTTCAATGCATGTCCCTGACGAGGTCTGATTATAGCAAGTTGGGTCTTGAGCTTGTCTCTCTTGAATACAATCGCTCTCGCACACCCAAGAAACCCTCAATGGCGGAAGAAAAGAAAAACAATGGCGCAGACGATCTTATCAATCTGTNGAAATGATGGAGAATTTTGCCCACATCCTTCAACACCGGATAGAATCAGGCACATATTCATCAAGCGACCACTTTGGATGCACCTCGCCTTTCAAGGTACAAGTTAACATTGATATTTTTGTATTTGAAGGACGAATAGATGCAGAAGCCCTAGAAAAATGGTTAACTCTGCTAGAAGGTTATTTCTTTGTTCACAATTTTTTCGACAAAGAAAAGATCACCTTCGCACTCCTTAAAGCTCTCCCTCATGTCAAACATTAGTGGGAAACTTACTGGGAGTAAAGTTCCATAGAGGATTCTGGAATATATGGGGTCGATCCCACTTGGGATTTTTTTGTTGACGCGGTAAAGGAACAATATTACCCTGTTGGCAACTATGAGGACCAGTACATGAGATGGACCACACTGCGGCAAGAGAGGGGCCAAGCAGTTTTGGAGTTCACCAATACCTTCCATACCTTGTGCACCAAGCTGGGCATCAAAGACTCTGAGCGAAATTTGGTTATGAAATACCATGGGGCTCTACACAGATACATCCAGATTGAAATGGATTTTCTGGACATCTCATCACTCGATGCTTCTTATCGATATGCTGTTAAAATAAAGCAGAAATTTAAGCACCAGAACAAATGGGAATTCGGGTCTGAAAATCCGCAACAACCAAAGTATGACAAAGACAACCTTAACAAACAATCTCCCGAAAAACAGTCCAAGACATAGGAAAAGAAGGGTCACGGGAAGACAAAGAAGGAAACTAGAAAATGGTGCGATTTCCACAAAAGCCCCTGGCACAACACCGACGAATGTCACTCAAAAGAGTCATTGGTGGCCGAGATCAAAGACAAGGAGCCAAACCTTGATTCATAATCTAATTCTGAAAATAATGGTAAAAGACAGATCGTTGACGCTGACCCCACTACTATTGTCGCAACCGCAATAATTCAACCAGAAGAACCAACATATCCTGAAGAGGGGGAGCACCTTTTTCATTCACAGATGTGGGTGAAGGGGACCTTGCTCCATTTTATTGTTGATAGTGGAAGCCAGAAGAACCTCATCTGAGCAGAGGTCGTCAAGCAGTTGGGTTTGTCGACAACACCACACCCACAACCATACAACATTGGGTGGCTTCGCTAAGGATGAGATCTTCATGTCAGCCAATAGTGTCGATTATCATATGGCATCCAACCCTTCAAGGATGAGGTATTATGTGATGTTGCGCCACTCGATGTCTGTGATGTGCTCTTCGGCCAACCATATATGTGGAGACGCCATGCTGTTTATGAGTCTCGACCCCGTAGTGTCATTGTTGCTTTGGGGGGTCATCTCTATAGAATACCAGAGATAGTTCTGAATACTGTTCCACCTAAAAAGTGTCACAAGGTAGTATCTCATACTACAAATTTCAGCTTCTTCACAATCTGTTCAAAAGGAGAACAAAAGGACATTGCAACCACTACAACCTTGCCCCGATCACCTTCTACCCAACATAAGCAGGTCGACAAGGTTGCAGCAAAGTGCAAAGATTCCTTATGCACACTATCCTCTCATGTATCTCGACTTGTTGAACAACCTCAACCTCAACAGGTTCGTGATAGACTTCCACAAACTGAGCAACACGATGTCTCCAGCAAGACATGCAACTCACCAAGATGCATATTCAACAAATTCTTTTCCTTCTCCCTCGGGAACTCAATGCAATGGAGACCATTTCTTCCTAAGGAGAGAGGATTGATCTAGGTGGATATTGGTGGCCACCCGCCTTTTCCATCTAGCTCAAAACAACTTTCTGGCAATTTTGGCAATTTACTATTTTTAGCAGGTTTTAATTTCCAGGGCCATTTTGAGGGCCTAAATGAATGTTTTTCGAGATTGAGGTTCTCAATGATATCTAAATACATGATTGATCCCCCAAAATGAATCTCCTCGACGATACATTTCCAACGAGCTATCATACGCCTAAAACAAAGATCGTATGCAAAAGTTACGACCCCAGGAAGTTGATGTACTAACTTACCCAAACGGGGCCCACATGACTTTCGGTGCTTCATCTCCTAGGGTTAGGTTTTTGGATGTCTAGGAATTTTGGCATTACCATTTATTGTAAAAAGGCCTTCAGAGCCTCATTGTAATCATCTTCTTGCGAATGCAAGTAGCCGTCACATCTCTTCTCAGAAATACGCTGCCACCATTCTAGCGAGTCTTTCACTCTGTATTTTTACAGTCTCTGTACATTTCTCTGATTAATAGAAATTGTGTATTACTATATATCTATGTTTATGGTTGCATCTCTAATACATTTCTATTATATTATTGAATATCTGCAATATCTCTGTGCATTTCTTTATTATATCTCCGCTCTCATTTTGTGCCGAAAATAATTCGGATTAGTGGTATCAGAGCAGGCTGCTCTTGATCGTTTTTTCAGTGCATGTCCCTGACGAGGTCTGAGTATACAAAGTTGGGTCTCAATATTGTCTCTCTTGAATACAATCGCTCTCGCACACCCAAGAAACCCTCAATGGTGGAAGAAAAGAAAAATGACGGAGTAGACGATCCTATCAATCTGTTGCTTGAGCAAGCTCTCACGTGACAGAGGGATGAAATGATGGAGAATTTTTCCCACATCCTTCAATGCCTACTGATAGCATCAGGCACATCTTCATCAAGTGGCCACTTTGGAAGTACCTCGCCTTTCAAGGTACCAGTTAACTTTGATATTCCTGTATTTGAAGGACAAATAGATGCAGAAGCCCTAGAAAAATGGTTAACTCTGCTAGAAGGTTATTTCTCTGTTCACAATTTTTCCGACAAAGAAAAGATCACCTTTGCACTCCTTAAATCTCTCCCTCATGTCAAACATTGGTGGGAAACTTTCTTGGAGAAAAGTTCCACAGAGGATTCTGGAATATATGGGGCCGATCCCACTTGGGATTTTTTGTGGATGCGGTAAAGGAACAATATTACCTTGTTGGCAACTATGAGGACCAGTACATGAGATGGACCACACTGTGGCAAGAGAGGGGCCAAGAAGTTTCAGAGATCACCAATACCTTCCATACCTTGTGCACCAACTAGGTATCAAAGACTCCGAGTGACATTTGGTTCTGAAATGCAGTGGGGCTCTACACAGATACATCTAGACTGAAATGGATTTTCTGCACATCTCATCACTGGTGCTGCTTATCGATATGCTGTTAAAATCGAACAGAAAATTAAGCACCATAACAAACGGGAATTCGGGTATGCAAATCTTTAACAACCAAAGTATGACAAAAACAACCCTAACAAACAGTTTCCCAAAAACCAGTCTAAGACACAGTAAAACAAGGGTCACGGGAAGGCAAATAAGGAAACCGGAAAATGGTGTGATTTCCACAAAATCCCCTGGCACAACACCGACGAATGTTTCTCAAAACAGTCATTGGTGGCCGAGATCAAAGACAAGGAGCCAAACCTTGATTCAGATTCTGATTCTGAAAATAATGGTAAAAGACAGATCATCGACGCAGACCCCACTGCTATTGTCGCGACTGCAACAATTCAACCAGAAGAACGAAGAGATCCTGAAGAGGGGGAGCGCCTTTTTCATTCACAAATGTGGGTGAAGGGGAACCCACTGCCTTTTATTGTTGATAGCGGAAGCCAGAAGAACCTCATCTCAGCAGAGGTCGTCAAATAGTTGGGATTGTCGTCAACACCACACCCGCTACCATACAACATTTGGTGGCTTATCATACGCATCAAACCCTTCAAGGATGAGGTATTATGTGATGTTTCCCCACCTGATGTCTGTGATGTGCTCTTGGGCCAACCATATATGTGGAGACACCATGATGTTTATGAGTCTCGACCTCGTAGTGTGATTGTTACTATGGGGGGTCATCTCTACAGAATACCAGAGATAGTTTTGAAATCTATTAAACCTAAAAGCTGTCACAAGGTAGTATCTCATACTGCAAAATTCATCTTCTTCACAATCTGTTCACAAGGAGAACAAAAGGACATTGCAACCACTACAACCTTTCCCCGAGCACCTTCTACCCAACAGAAGCAGGTCGAAAAGGTTGCTGCAAAGCTCAAAGATTCCTTCTACACACCTTCCTCTCATGTATCTTGACTTGTTGAACAGCCTCAACCTCAACAGGTTCATGATAGACTTACACAAACTGAGCAGCGCGACATCTCCAGCAAGACAAGCAGCTCACCAAGATGCAGATTCAAAAAATGCTTTTCCTTCTCCCCTCGGAACTGAATGCAATGAAGGCCATTTCTTCCTAAAGAGGGAGGATTGATCTAGGTGGATATCGGTGGCCATCCACCTTTTACAACTGGCTCAAAACAACTCTCTGGCAATTTTGGTAATTTACTATTTTTAGTAGGTTTTAACTTCCGGGGCCATTTTGAGGGCCTAAATGAAGTTTTTTCGAGATGGAGGTTCTCAATGATAACCAAAGTCAGGATTGAGCCCCCAAAATGAATATCCTTGATGATACCTTTCCAACGAGTTATCATACGCCTAAAACAGAGATCATATGCAAAAGTTTCGACCCCGGGAAGTTGATGTACTAACTTACCCAAACGGGGCCCACATGACTTTCAACGCTTCATCTCCTAGGGTTAGGTTTTTGGATGTCTAAGACTTTTGGCATTCCTATTTATTGTAAAAAGGCCTTCAGAGCCTCATTGTAATCATCTTCTTGCGAATGCGAGTAGCCGTCACATCTCTTCTCAGAGGTACGCTGCCACCATTCTAGCGAGTCTTTCACTCTGTATTTTTACAGTCTCTTTACATTTCTCTGATTAATAGAAATCATGTATTACTGTATATCTATGTTTATGGTTGCATCTCTGATACATTTCTATTATATTATTGAATATCTGCAATATCTCTGTGCATTTCTGTATTATATCTCCGCTCTCATTTCGTGCCAAAAATAATCCGGATCAGTGGTATCATAGCAGGCTGCTCTTGATCCTTTTTTCAGTGCATGTCCCCGATGAGGTCTGAGTATACAAATTTGGGTTTAGAGCTTGTCTCTCTTGAAGACAATTGCTCTCGCACACCCAAGAAACTCTCAATGGTGGAAGAAAAGAAAAACGACGGAGCAGATGATCCTATGAATCTGTTGCTTGAGCAAGCTCTCACGCGACAGAGGGACGAAATGATGGAGAAATTTTCCCACATCCTTAAATCCCTGCCGATAGCATTAGGCGCATGTTTATCAAGCGGCCGCTTTGGAGGCACCTCGCCTTTCAAGGTACAAGTTAACTTTGATATTCCTATATTTGAAGGAAAAATAGATGCAGAAGCCCTAGAAAAATGGTTAACTCTGCTAGAAGGTTATTTCTCTGTTAACAATTTTTCCAACAAAGAAAAGATCACCTTCGCACTCCTTAAAGCTCTCCCTCATGTAAAACATTGGTGGGAAACTTACTTGGAGAAAAGTTCCACAGAGGATTCTGGAATATATGGGGCCGATCCCACTTGGGATTTTTTTGTGGATGCGGTAAAGGAACAATATTACCTTGTTGGCAACTATGAGGACCAGTACATGAGATGGACCACACTGCGGCAAGAGAGGGGCCAAGAAGTTTCAGAGTTCACCAATACCTTCCATACCTTGTGCACCAATCTAGGTATCAAAGACTCTGAGTGACATTTGGTTCTGTTGACGGGCGAAATTGACAATCCGTCAACTGGGAGAGTGGAACCAGTCTGGGGTTGTCTAAATAAACCAAGTCGTTTGGAATGAACTACCCTGACGAGTTTAGCGGCCCCGTTAGCCGATCTAAGTCCTAAGAAAACAAAAAGAAAAACTACTCTAAACTAACTAATCTAACTAAAAATGACTATTCAAAACAAACTAATAAACTAATCTAACTAAAAATAACTATTAAAACAAACTAAACAAATCTAACTATTATATATACAATCTACTATCTAATACTATGCTAACTCTAAGAAATTAAATATCTAACTACTAACAGAAATAAATCTTATTCACAAAAGTACAATATTTACAATTTACAGATTTGAATGGAAATCTGAAAAACTCATTGATATTCTGCCCTAAGACAGCGAGAGCTATTGTTTTTGATTTTTATAATTTTATGAAAAAGAAATAAACTGAAAACTAACTAAACAACTAAAATACTAACTCTAACTACAAATCTAAACTAAACATATATCTAACTAAACTACTTATACTATACCAACAAATTAACTATTAAATAAATAACAAAATGACCTGAAGAAACGCTCCAGGTTTGTCCTGTATGATGATTGTCTTAGCTGATCGGAGGGAGGAAACCCGCACCGAATTATCCACGAGCTTCTCGTAAACTAGAAGCTGCCGTGCTCTTCAAATATAATTATAGGACAAACAAGACATAAAAAATTTACAACAATCTTATGATTTATAAATCTTCACAGTTAGATAAATCCGTATGCAAAGATCCATACAAAATGATTCAATTAACGAAGAAGAGAAATCTGTGATTCATTAACTGAAACAAAGTAATTGCTGTACTTTTAAAAATAATGAAAGAGATCAGATATGGATAGCATATTAATCAAATCACATCATCCTGCAATAGATTATGATAGCTAAAGTAGTCTATAATCAATTGCAAACTGATATGCAAAAACTTGAAACAAAAGATTGAGATATTGAAAGCGAAAGCTGTCACAAGACATCAACTCTTGTCTCAGTTTGTATCAAAAATCCATAGCCTGGTTCTCCCACAAGAGAGGATGATGATCCCTTTATTACAAAAATGAAAGTATTTTAAGATCTTCCACAGGGTAAAACATCCCTGTGGAAGTTATCAAAACTGTTTACACAAATCTGGGAAAATATCCCAAGTTTGACTAAACTAACAACCTAAAATAAAAATTATATCACACAAATATCTCCTAGACTGCCACAACATGCCCAAATTGACCATTGCAATTCATATGTACCTGAACAAGGACAAAAATAGACAATATTAGGGGATATTTTATTAATAAAATTAACAAAAATCTAATTTCTAAGACTAGCTACAGAATCTTGCGATTCTGTAGCTGGTCTAAATCAAACACAGAATCGTTTTAAAATCTAATCCGAACTTAAAGAATTAAATTCAAACTATCAAACCAACATTTGATTGCTAAAAGCATCATTCAAAACGACACTTGTATGCAAATTAATCAAACTAAATCAAATCATAACAGAGATGGATATGCTCTGTTTAATTCGTTACCACCAATTCGGGTATACAAAATCGTACTGGATAATCGAACAGTAATGAAATCATATTCATAACCAATTGGAATCAAAACCAACAGTATCTTCAGCTGTCCACAAGATCACTTCGAATCCAAACCAAACTAACAAGATCGTTTTCTCAAATTGATAGCGCTATATTAAACATAAACAAATGATCCATCAAATCAAAACTAGTATGTAAATTATCGCAAACGACATCATAATGAAATTAAGTGGTTGATAACAGGATCTGTGGGATTCGTTCAATCATTTGTTATTGCCAATTGGGGCACACAGAACCGATTGACATTCAACGAAATCGTTACTTGAATTCATTTCAAAATGAACTGTTAACCGAATTTTATCATACGAATTCAACAGAGATGACATATGTCGATCTGAGTTTAACAAACTTAGTTTTGAAAATTAAAATCAACAGAGTAGCATCAAGTCTATTTTCGATACGAATCTAACTCATAAAAACAATCGTGCCGACTCAAGATACGTAGCTATCCAATCAAAACAAGAGTGAATCGAACAGTTTGAATTTGATATAGTCGTTATGAATCAAACAATTCCATGATTTCGGCGACGAGATCTTTTGCATAGGTCAGATATAATCCAAATCCAAATGAAAATGTTGACAAAACATAGTCGTTTTTCCAATTTTATAGACTACATCGTAATTATCAAGCCAATTCAATCCTATGAAATCGTTTCAAAAATCAAATCATAAAAACTAAATCAGGGTTGCTGTGATCCAACCACAACGAAATTATATCAAATCAAAATGTAGTCGTGCTCTAATTTTAGCATAAAACCATCCTGTTTAGGTCTGATACAAACAAAATCTAAGCGAAAGCAAAACACATTGATTTTGTTAATTCAAATCAACAGAATTATTCAAAACAAATCAAATCCAGCGAAAACCAATCAATTTCTAAACTGGGCACGACCAAATCGTATAACCAAATCATAACCTCATTTAATTTAAGAAAAACGAAAACAATGTACAGGATTCATAACATAACTGTTTTTTTGATAATCAAACTATGACAGAGTCAATTCAAACAATGGACATAGCTAATTGAAAACCAAACTCAATTCATTATATTAACCCTAGCAATTCAAAAAAATTAATTTGATATTGAAATTCATACCTGGATAATCAACAGACAACTTGGATTATGATAGTTTGGAATTGACGAAGGCTGTAGCCGATTCGACATTCCTAAACACGATCGAACCAGTGGTTTTCTGCTTCTTGTCACTAGCTTGAAGCTTGTCCCTTTGGCTTGTCAATACTATAACTTGGTTTTCCAACGATTTGATTTTGGACTGTAATAAGGGAACGTCTGTATAGTAGCGTTCCAACCACACATTACATTGGTCGCATGACGACTGACCGGGCTTCGAAATTGCAGGTGAGGGTTTGTTTAAAATGCAGAGGGTTTCATTAGGTAGCTTGATCCTTGGGTAAATAGGATTGTTCTTTAAGCATAGGGGTAAATTAGAAACGAAATCATAGGGTGGCTCGAAGCACAGACCTTGGGAATAAGGGTACTCACTAGCCAGGAAGCGCTCGATATCAGAGTCAGAATCTTCACTGAGGACTATGGGCTTCTGGTCAGCACTGGGTTTAGGTTTATTCCGGGCCAATCTCGATATGAGTCGAGCATTCTTTTTACCTTTGCCATCGACAATAGGGTTACCCTTAACCTTCTCGCTCATAGGCTTTTTTACAGCCTCAACCTTGTCTGTTATAACGTCGGGTAGGTCGATATCAGGGCTGACCGAGTGTTTGGGAGAGGGTAGAAGGGCATGAAAAGGCACGGGTGGCCCAACCTTAGTCTCACTAACCACAAACTTATCAACTTGGACATAATCTGAATCAACAAAACCATTCCGGGAGAGAAAAGCTTGCCAACTATCGCCGTGGAGGTTTAAATGATGAACGACGATGAGTCTGATCAGGCCATGGTGAAACAAGCTACTATTGGCCTTCTCTCATTTAAACCTCTTAGCCATTTTATAAAGACTATGCTGGAAATAAAATGGAATATTCAATGGATAACCCATGAAATTCATTAACAGTCGAAGGTGATAAAGAAAAACCAGTCCATACCGACCCTCACAGGTCACGAATTGTTTAACCACTATCAAAAGATCATGCCACCTTGGTTTAAGCGTGGAAATAGGCATACCTTTGTCACAGGACATGAATTTTCATGATACGAACAGTAAAGGCCATGGCACCTCCTTGACTTTAGAGTTTTTAAACCATCGCTGGCCCGTGGCTGCTAACCCTGTGGCAGAGCTAATGAACTCTTCACTGATTTCAAGCTGAATGTCACCTATTTTGGCCCTACATCCATCACAAGTCAGGGTGAATTGCTGCGCAACAAACAGATTAAAACCCTTAAACCTCTGCACAAACGTGAGCCAACCATTATCTTGCAAATCTTTCCGGGCGTTATCGAACAGTAGCAGGGCTTGACTACCATTCGACTCAATTCACACCACCGGTGCCATGGAGAAGAGCACACAATGAGCGATGTGAATGAGCTAGGGTTTGAACGCAACATACACAGGGGCAGAATGCTCACAGGCTTACCTGATGCTAGCAGAGGTGAAACGGGATAGGGGTAAGCATTAATGACATCGTGCGAAGGTGGTGGAGCTATTTCTGCCCATGAAGAATAGTGATTACCATGGTACAACCGCTGACGCTTTCAACTATTTAAATCACAACGCATATGTGTTACAACTATGCCACTTCAATCAATCAATCGAAACCTTTAGTAAGTGGATAAACCATTCGCGCAATCAAAAGTTATGCCATAGTTTTAAAACCAAACACACAAATTGAAACCAATACCAAGTTTTGTATGAAACGATTCACACCAAGGGTTTAAACCATAACACCAATGATTTTTCATATAATCAATATGCCAAGTGAGTTGATCAAATAACATGTAGATCGAATTACCAATGCATCACAACTCAATCACTCATGAAACGAAATTACATAATCAATCAAAGAATGTCAAATGAGTACAGATCAAAAGGGTTTTTCCAACTGCATAATGATAAGTGAAATGTAAACGCAATGGGCATATCGACAAGAATGATAACGACAATTCAGTGAAGATTTTAATGCGACTTCGAAAGACCAAGTTTTCATGCTTACAGTCGTGAAAACAAGAATGAAGGTAAGTGTGTAAATAGCGCAAAAATAAAAGTGTCGTTTATTTGAGAATTGCGACGAAAAATTAAGGTTTGCAAAACATTGGTGTAGGCAGCTTATAAGAACAGTAGAAAATGTGAATTGGCTGCCAACAATGGCGACACACTGGTAGAAGCAGTTATCTCTGCCAAAAGAACAAATTCAGATTAGGACAACAAAGATAATTCCGACTCAAAAACAACAACCAAAAAATCGTGTAAACATCATCATTAAATCAAATATTCCAGCAGTGTTTAAAGGATGAAAACTGATAACAGTCTTAAGACAAGCGAGCCATGATATTAAAGAAAAAATCCCCAATACTGTTGACAGAGCCACTGTTGCCAGCAGGTGTCCATAGCCTCGACAGGGTTTCCATTTAACCCACTCTAATATCCGTATCCTGCCAAGAAGTTCCGGATCAGAATAAAGGACATTGTTAAGGTTAAGAGGTTTCTTACTTCCAAATTTTCATATACCCGACATTGCTTCGCTGCCAGCAGGCCTGTTCAGTACCCCGACGAAGTTGTCTTGGCATCATGCATGCATTTACCCACTGCCAGTAGACCTGTTCAGCATCCCGACGGGTTTGCAAGCACTTCCCACAGCTCTATTTATGATTTATTTTGTTTTGTTTTTTTAAAGGTATATAGTTGAGCGGGGTGACGCTGAAAATTATGATATTTTAACATATTTTTTTTTTCAGACCTCATCAGAATTTTTTAGAACTGTCCTTTATTAATGATCTAGAGATGTTTCATTTACAAAACCAACTTCCTAAGGCAGGGATACATCTTCTGAGTCATTCCCTTAAGGAATAGGGACAACGTAAGAAGATAATAGATGATCATGACATGATTTACTCAGAGATCGAAATCAGTTAACTTCTTTCAAACAACAACTTTTTGCCAACACAAATGTAAATTTCAGAAGCATATAATTGATGTTTATACAATTTTTTAGCAGTTATTTCAGTGAAGGAATTTCTGTTTTCTTTGTTTGAATAGCTCAGTATACAGGTATGTGTATTTCGAAAACAAAAACTGATAAACTCAAAGGGGAAATAAAAAACAAAAACAAACGAAAAAACAAACAAAAGCAAAATATGTACATAGTATACAAGGGTTGTTTTCAAGCAAAGTATCTTTTCAAGGCTTGGCCATTCACCGGATAGGTGTCAGGCTGTCCTTCTAGATTTTGCAATCGAAAATAACTGGAACCCAACTTTTCAACAATTAAAAATGGTCCAAGCCATAAATTTTGAAATTTCGTGTGCTCTCCCTTTCCCTCATGCGGTTTGTCCCATTTCAGGACGAGATCACCTACTTCGAAATTCCTATCAGAAGCAGAGTTAGAATTGAACCAAATTTTAACCAATAGTTGATGCTGATCTAATTTACGTTTAGCTTGGGTTCTTACCTCTTCTAGCTTCATCAAAGCGTTAATCCAGTTTTCCAAAGGGGGACAATCTTCTTCTTGAATCTTCTGTGACAACTGTAGCAAAGGAAGAAGAATGTGAGGTGGCATAATTGCTTCTCTGCCATAAACGACAAAAAAGGGGGAGTTACCTACAACATCTTTTGGTGTTACCCTATCAGCCCACAGCGCGTTTAACAGTGCATTGTGCCAATTTTTGTGATTTTCAACCACCGTTCTCTTGATGATTTTAATTAAGTTCTTGTTTGTCGATTCTGCCAATCTGTTGCCCTGGGGGTAATAGCTAGCAGAATACTTCAATTTGATTCCTTTTTCCAAAGCAAACTCGCTCATCTCAAGAGAGGAAAAGTAAGAAGCATTATCGAATACTACACAGTCAGGGATACCAAAACGAGTGATAATATTCGAATTTAGAAAGGCAATTACCTGACTGGTGTTCACAGTTCTTAATGCAGCAGCTTCAGACCATCGGGTAAAGTAATCTGTGGCTATCACAATAAACTTGTGTTTTTGTGAGGATGGGGGGTTGATTGGACCTATGATATCAAGGCCCCACTGCTGAAAAGGAGAATCTACTGAAACAGGTTGTAAAGGAAAGGCTGGTTTTTGTAACCGTCCTGATGCTTTTTGACAAATGATACACTCATGACACAAGGCATGGGCGTATTTAAAAAGTGTGGGCCAGTAATAACCATCTATTAAAACCTTATGGGCAGTGGTGTCACCACCAAAATGACCACCAGCTTCTCCTGCATGAAACTCTAGCAAGACTTTTTCTGCTTCGTCTTTTTCAAGACAGCGCATCAGTACGCCGTCAAAACTTTGACGAAACAGGATACCATTAACCAGATGAAAGGAGGTAGATTTTAATCTCAACGCTCTTCTTTTAGAAGGATCCAGGTGACAGGGGGCTGACCCATGTTCAAGACAGAATCTTATATCGTCATACCAAGGACTAACAGGGTTTTGTGCACAACAGATTAGATTTTGATCTTGTTGTCCTAGGTTTGACGTATTGCTTTCTTCTTGCCATCCTGCTGTTGAATCAAAAACTAACTTGCATAACCCTTGGCCTCTCACTATCTGAGCTGGGGTGATTTCTAAGTCATACTCCTACAAGGAGGTGACCCGGTTAGCCCTCTTTTCTCCTAGTTCCTTCTGCACTAACAGGTTCCTGATGGCTGGGTAGGGGACAATGACTTTCGTCCTTGACTTCAAAAGATAGGACCGGAAGTGCTTGACTGCTTTGAAAACAACATAGGCTTGCCGATCTACTGCTGGGTAATTAAGTTCAGTGCCTTTGAAAGCAAATCTCATAAAGGCAATGGGTACTTCATTGTTCTCGGCATTCTTTTGAGTTAGGATGACGGCATAGGAACGGTCAGAAGCAAAAGTGTAGAGTGTAAAGTCTTGAGAAAAATCGGGGCTCATGAGAGACGGAGCGTCTATTATGGCCTTCTTTATTTCATTAAAATATTGATTCTCTAGGGGTCCCCAGTGATATTGGGTGTCTTTCTTAATTAAATTTTGTAAAGGCCTGACCATTTCAGAGAAGCTGGGGACAAATCTTCTCACAAAGTTAACTTGGCCTAAGAAATACTGCATAGATTTTTTGGATGTAGGAGGGGGAAGTTTTGCGATGACTTGAGTCCTTTCAGGGTCTATAATCATCCCTTCGCTTGACATAATAAATCCAAAGAGTTTACCCTGTTCTACTGCAAAGCTGGATTTTTTAGGATTTAAGGAGATGCCGTATTTACGACATTGCCATAGAATGACTCGTAAGTGAGCTAGATGATCGGTTTTGTTTTTAGAAAAAACGGTAACATCATCTAAGTAAACCACAACGGACTGATTGATTAAGCCTCAAAAAGAAATGTCCATTGCTCTCTGGAAAGTGGCACCGGCATTAATCAATCCAAAGGGCATTTTTCGATAAGCATAAGTGCCCCACGGAGTACGAAAGGTAGTTTTAAGTTGGTCTGGTGGAGACATCAGGACTTGGTTGTATCCCGAGAAACCATCCAGTAAGGATAGCCTCTTAGAACCAGATACCTGTTGAAGGATCTGTTCCATGGGTGGTACAGGATAGTTGTCTTTATCAGACTCTCTATTAAGGTTTCAGAAATTGACGCAGAGTCGAATTTCCCCACTTTTCTTCCGGACTGGGACAAGGTTAGAAACCCGTTGAGTGTGACTAACGGGAAAAATTATCTTAGCATTTAGGAGCTTATTCAATTCTTTTTGAACGGTCGGTTTGAGCTTAGGGTGCATTTTTCTCAATTTTTGTTGAAAGGGTAAGGTTTGGGGCTTCATAGGAATGACATGCTGTATGATATTAGGGTCAAAAGTTTTAAGGTCATCATACGTCCATGCAAAGACATATTTAAATTCTTTGAACAATTTAATAAATGCAACTTTTTCTTGTTGAGAACATCCTACCCCTAGATTAATGCACCGCGAATTGTCCTTAGTTCCTAAGTTCACTTTTTCGTATGATAATGAGGAACTATTGGTTTTAATGTTGATCGACTTTTTAAATTTATCTTGAAGATCATAAAACTTCTCTAATCTAACTACAGATTTAGGGATCGAGTTTACCATATCCGATGAAGATTCAGAAGTTATCGAATCCGGTATTACCGTGAAATCGCGCAAATTGTCGTCGTGTGTGTGTTCGTCTATCACCGCGCCTTGAAAAGTTTCTTCCATGTGCAGAAAGTTAATAATCTGCTGATCATCGTCAAAGACTCTCTAGTTCATGATGTTGTTGGGTACTGATGGCCAGAACAACAACTCGACGGAGAATGCATCTGGGGACAAGCCTTCTGCAGGAAAGAGTTTAGAAGCTACATTAGCGAATAGATCTGCTTCAGAGTTATTCAATCTGGGAATATAATTTATATTGAAAGCAGAAAATTTATTCATTAAATTCCATACCTCAGATTGGTAGCTTTTGAGATGCGGAGACAGACAGTGGATAGAATCTCTTACCTGTCTAACCACCATTTCGGAGTCGCCAAATATGGTCAAATTTTGAATGTTCATATCTAAATCTTTTCTGAGACCTTGCAGTAAAGCCTCATATTCTGTAGTATTATTAGTACATTCAAATTCTAACCTACATGCAATCAATGTTTTGTTACTTGCCGGATCAATAATGACGCAACCTGCACCAGCTCCTTCTTTGGACTTTGACCCGTCGATATAAAGAGACCAAATTTGATTTCCATCGGGTACATGAGACCATTGCGTAGAATCTTTTGGCTGCACATATGCTACAATCTCGGACTGCTGTTCTGGATTGGTGATAGCTGAAGCCTCGACCATGAAATTGCTGAAAAAAGTGTCCATCCCTTGTACTTCGAGTGAATCAACAGAAGGTGTAAATGGTTCGTTGGGATCGTTCAAATATGTAACCGTGAACTTAAGGTAGCATTCACAATTTACCTTTATCTTGTTAGGATTTCCGTTCTCTGGAAGCCATAGATGAGACCAATCTGTCGCAAAATAACCATGTAGCTGCTCTGACCAGTCCTTGCTTAAAAACAGACCATACACTTCTGGAATATCCACAACAATAATATCAATGACTTGATGAACCTTGGGGTTAGACGATAATATTATAAGCACATTCTTTAGTTCTCCTATAACTTTAACATTGGTCCGATCAAGTTGTATGATTTTTAAGGTGGATGGTTCAACTTCGACGTTAATCTTCTGGCATACAGACCATGACATCACATTGGATGATGCACCTGAGTCTACCATACAATTGTGCACGTTTCTATTAAAGATTTCGAAGGTTAACAAAAAAGGAGGTACATTTTTGCGAGTGCTAAAAGTGGTAGCTTGTGGCTTTTTACTCGCAGTTTCTAAATCTACTTTATCTACATTATTTATATTATTTACATTATTTACAAGAAGGCTTCCTTTATCTTGAGGATCATGATTGTTTTTAGTGGAAGTCTTCTGAGGAACTTTGTTCTGCACAACCTTATTACCATTTGAATTACCATTTTTGCCATTCTCTGAGATATTCTGTAACATTTTTTGTAGCAGAAATGGAAATTTCAATAACTCATAAACATAAATGTTAGCTCTCAACTTTTTAAGATCTTCAACTACATCATAATCTAAGTTGGGGTTCACATTACTTTGTTTAGTATCAGCTTATTTAGATTTCTTTGGAGGCGAAGTTGTAGTGTTTTCGGTAGAAGGTTTGTTTGCTGTCTTACTCCTGGTATTATAGAGATGTACTGTCTCGAAGTTAGCTTGAAAGATGCTATCTGAGAAGTGTCCAAAAATGTTTGGAGAAGACTCCTCTTCTTGAAATGTCTCTTGTTCAACTACCTCCTCAGGAATCTTAGGAGGCATCAAGTTATCTTGGGCTTCTAGAATTGTTTGAAGGGCGCATTGCAGAATTTCTAGATTAAGGCCTTCGGTGGTTGGATTAGGTTGGTTGGTGGGAAAAGGCATCCGAAACAGGGGATTGTAAGGTCCTTTGCTCGAAGAATCTTCTTCAGTCGTCCTTTTTAGGTCTATAACTTGATTTAATAGTTTTTGAACAACTTTAGTTAAGTTTTCTAAATCAGAGCTTTCAGGTTGTGTTTTACTTTGAGTAGGTCTGGGAAGGATTTTGATCTTCTTTTTGGAAGAAGAACTAGTCTCTGTTTCGTTGCTAGTAGAGTCTTTAAGACTAAGTATGTCTTTTTCAATCTGGCTGGCCTCCTTGAAGGCTTCTAACAACGTGGATTTATTATATCGTTTAACCCAAATAGCTATACTTTGATGCAAAGCTTTAGTGTAGTATGCTATTATAAGATTCTCGACAGGCATGGAATCAGCAGGGATTCGTTTTTTAAGTGTTAAGAATCTTTGATTAAAGTCTTTAACTTTTTCTTTTGGGTTCATTCTTAAGCTAGAAAGGTCCATGACCAAGACTTCCAGAGGCTTACCGTCTCCGAACTTTTCCAAAAAGCATGACTCAAACTTTTCCCAAGACACGATGGTATGGGTTTGCTGGGAAAAGTACCATGTAGATGCATTGCCCTCGAAAGTATAGGGGAACAACCTACAGACAACATCTTCATGCTCGACATTGCGGAGTCTTATGGCTAACATAAACTTTTTAATGTGATCTTCAACGATCTGTTTTGAGACAGCGAGAGCTATTGTTTTTTATTTTTATAATTTTATGAAAAAGAAATAAACTGAAAACTAACTAAACAACTAAAATACTAACTCTAACTACAAATCTAAACTAAACATATATCTAACTAAACTACTTATACTATACCAACAAATTAACTATTAAATAAATAACAAACTGACCTGAAGAAACGCTCCAGGTTTGTCTTGTATGATGATTGTCTTAGCTGATCGGAGGGAGGAAACCCGCACCGAATTATCCATGAGCTTCTCGTAAACTAGAAGCTATCGTGCTCTTCAAATATAATTACAGGACAAACAAGACATAAAAAATTTACAACAATCTTATGATTTATAAATCTTCACAGTTAGATAAATCCGTATGCAAAGATCCATACAAAATGATTCAATTAACGAAGAAGAGAAATCTGTGATTCATTAACTGAAACAAAGTAATTGCTGTACTTTTAAAAATAATGAAAGAGATCAGATATGGATAGCATATTAATCAAATCACATCGTCCTGCAATAGATTATGATAACTAAAGTAGTCTATAATCAACTGCAAACTGATATGCAAAAACTTGAAACAAAAGATTGATATATTGAAAGCGAAAGCTGTCACAAGACATCAACTCTCGTCTCAGTTTGTATCAAAAATCCATAGCCTGGTTCTCCCACAAGAGAGGATGATGATCCCTTTATTACAAAAATGAAAGTATTAAAGATCTTCCACAGGGTAAAACATCCCTGTGGAAGTTATCAAAACTGTTTACACAAATCTGGGAAAATATCCCAAGTCTGACTAAACTAACAACCTAAAATAAAAACTGTATCACACAAATATCTCCTAGACAGCCACAACATGCCCAAATTGACCATTGCAATTCGTATGTACCTAAACAAGGACAAAAATAGACAATATTAGGGGATATTTTATTAATAAAATTAACAAAAATCTAATTTCTAAGACTAGCTACAGAATCTTGCGATTCTGTAGCTGGTCTAAATCAAACATAGAATCGTTTTAAAATCTAATCCAAACTTAAAGAATTAAATTCAAACTATCAAACCAACATTTGATTGCTAAAAGCATCATTCAAAACGACACTTGTATGCAAATTATTCAAACTAAATCAAATGATAACAGAGATGGATATGCTCTATTTAATTTGTTACCACCAATTCGGGTATACAAAATCGTACTGGATAACCGAACAGTAATGAAATCGTTTTCATAACCAATTGGAATAAAAACCAACAGTAGCTTCAGCTATCCACAAGATCACTTCGAATCCAAACCAAATTAACAAGATCGTTTTCTCAAATTGATAGCGCTATATTAAACATAAACAAACGATCCATCAAATCAAAACTAGTATGTAAATTATCACAAACGACATCATAATGAAATTAATCGGTTGATAACAGGATCTGTGGGATTCGTTCAATCGTTTGTTATTGCCAATTGGGGCACACAGAACTGATTGACATTCAACGAAATCGTTACTTGAATTCATTTCAAAACGAACTGTTAACCAAATTTTATCATACGAATTCAACAGAGATGACATATGTCGAACTGAGTTTAACAAACTCAGTTTTGAAAATTAAAATCAACAGAGTAGCATTAAGTCTATTTTCGATACGAATCCAACTCATAAAAACAATCGTGCCGACTCAAGATATGCAGCAATCCAATCAAAACAAGAGTGAATCGAACAATTTGAATTTGATATAGTCGTTATGAATCAAACAGTTCCATGATTTCGACGACGAGATCTTTTGCATAGGTCAGATATAATCCAAATCCAAACGAAAATGTTGACAAAACAGAGTCGTTTTTCCAATTTTATAGACTACATCATAATTATCAAGCCAATTCAATCCTATGAAATTGTTTCAAAAATCAAATCATAAAAACTAAATCAGGGTCACTGTGATCCAACCACAATGAAATTATATCAAATCAAAACATAGTCGTGCTCTAATTTTAGCATAAAACCCTCCTGTTCAGGTCTGATACAAACAAAATCTAAGCGAAAGCAAAACTCATTGATTTCGTTAATTCGAATCAACAGAATTATTCAAAACGAATCAAATCTAGCGAAAACCAATCAATTGCTAAACTGGGCACGACCAAATCGTATCACCAAATCATAACCTCATTTAATTTAAACAAAATGAAAGCAATGTACAAGATTCATAATATAACCGTTTTTTTGATAATCAAACTATGACAGAGTCAATTCGAACAATGGATAGAGCTAATTGAAAACCAAACTCAATTCATTATATTAACCCTAGCAATTCAAAAAAATGAATTTGATATTGAAATTCATACCTGGATAATCAACAGACAACTTGGATTATGATAGTTTGGAATTGACGAAGGCTGTAGCCGATTCAACATTCCTAAACACGATCGAACTAGTGGTTTTCTGCTTCTTTTCACTAGCTTGAAGCTTGTCCCTTTGGCTTGTCAATACTGTAACTTGGTTTTCTAATGATTTGATTTTGGACTGTAATAAGGGAACGTCTGTATAGTAGCGTTCCAACCAGACATTACATTGGTCACATGACGACTGCCCGGGCTTCGAAATTGCAGGTGAGGGTTTGTTTAAAATGCAGATGGTTTCGTTAGGTAGCTTGATCCTTGGGTAACTAGGATTGTTCTTTAAGCACATGGGCAAATTAGAAACGAAATCATAGGGTGGCTCAGAGCACAGACCTTGGGATTAAGGGTACTCACTAGCCAGGAAGTGCTCGATATCAGAGTCAGAATCTTCATTGAGGACTATGGGCTTCTATTCAGCACTAGGTTTAGGTTTATTCTGGGCTAGTCTCGATATGAGTTGAGCATTATTTTTACCTTTTCCATCGACAATAGGGTTACCCTTAACCTTCTCACTCACATGCTTTTTTACAGCCTCAACCTTATCTGTTATAACATCGGGTAGGTCGGTATCAGGGCTGACCGAGTGTTTGGGAGAGGGTAGAAGGGCATGAAAAGGCATGGGTGGCCCGACCTTAGTCTCACTAACCACAGACTTATAAACTTGGACAGACTCTGAATCAACAAAACCATTCCGGGAGAGAAAAGCTTGCCAACTATCGCCGTGGAGGTTTAAATGATGAACGACGATGAGTCTGATTAGGCCATGGTGAAACAAACTACTATCAGCCTTCTATCATTTAAACCTCTTAGCCATTTTATAAAGACTACGCTGGAAATAAAATGGAATATTCAATGGATAACCCATGAAATTCATTAACAGTCGAAGGTGATAAAGAAAAACCAGTCCATACCGACCCTCACAGGTCACGAATTGTTTAACCACTATCAAAAGATCATGCCACCTTGGTTTAAGCATGGAAATAGGCATACCTTTGTCATAGGACGTGAATTTTCGTGATACGAACAGTAAAGGCCATGGCACCTCCTCTACTTTAGAGTTTTTAAACCATCACTGGCCCGTGGCTGCTAACCTTGTGGCAGAGCTAATGAACTCTTCACTGATTTCAAGCTGAATGTCACCTATTTTGGCCCTACATCCATCAAAAGTCAGGGTGAATTTCTACGCAACAAACAAATTAAAACCCTCAAACCTCTGTACAAACGTGAGCCAACCATTATCTTGCAAATCTTTCCGGGCGTTATCGAATAGTAGCAGGGCTTGACTACTGTTCGACTCAATTCACACCACCAGTTCCATGGAGAAGAGCACACGATGAGGGATGTGAATGAGCTAGGGTTTGAGCGTAGCATACATAGGGGCAGAATGCTCACAGGCTTACCTAATGCTAGTAGAGGTGAAACAGGATAGGGGTAAGAATTAATGACATCGTGCGAAGGTGGTGGAGCTATTTCTACCCATGCAGAATAGTCATTACCATGGTACAACCGCCAATGCTTTCAACTATTCAAATCACAACGCATATGTGTTACAACTATGCCACTTCAATCAATCAATCGAAACCTTTGTTAAGTGGATAAACCATTCACGCAATCAAAAGTTATGCCATAGTTTTAAAACCAAACACACAAATCGAAACCAATACCAAGTGTTGTATGAAATGATTCACACCAAGGGTAACCATAACACCAATTCTTTTTCATATAATCAATATGCCAAGCGAGTTGATCAAATAACATGTATATCGAATTACCAATGCATCACAACTCAATCACTCATGAAACGAAATTACATAATCAATCAAAGAATGTCAAATGAGTACAGATCAAAAGGGTTTTTCCAATTTCATAATGATAAGTGAAATGTAAACGCAATGGGCATATCGACAAGAATGATAACGACAATTCAGTGAAGATTTTAATGCGACTTCGAAAGACCAAGTTTTCACGCTTACAGTTGTGAAAACAAGAACGAAGGTAAGTGTGTAAATAGCGCAAAAATAAAAGGGTCGTTTATTTGAGAATTGCGACGAAAAATTAAGGTCTGCAAAACATTGGTGTAGGTGGCTTATAAGGACAGTAGAAAATGTGAATTGGCTGCCAACAGGTTCTTAAATACCATGGGGCTCTACACAGATACATCCAGACTGAAATGGATTTTCTGTACATCTCATCACTGGTGCTGCTTATCGATATGTTGTTAAAAACGAGCAGAAAATTAAGCACCAGAAGAAACAGAAATTTGGGTCTGCAAATCCGCAACAACTAACTTATGACAAAGACAACCCTAACAAACAGTCTCATGAAAACCAGTCCAAGACACAAGAAAATAAGGGTCACGGGAAGACAAAGTAGGAAACCGGAAAATGGTGTGATTTCCGCAAAAGCCCCTGGCACAACACTGACGAATGTTGCTCAAAACAGTCATTGGTGGTCGAGATCAAAGAAAAGGAGCCAAACCTTGATTCAGAATCTGATTTTGAAAATAATGGTAAATGATAGATCATCGACGCAGACCCCACTGCTATTGTCGCGACCGCAACAATTCAACCAGAAGAATGAACAGATCCTAAAGAGGCCGAGGGCCTTTTTCATTCACAAGTGTGGGTGAAGGGGAACCCTCTACATTTTATTGTTGATAGTGGAAGCCAGAAGAACCTCATCTCAGCAGAGGTCGTCAAACAATTGGGATTGTTGTTAGCACCACACTTGCAACCATACAACATTGGGTGGTTTCGCCAAGGATGAGATCTTCGTGTCACCCAACAATGTCGATTATCATATGGCATCCAACCCTTCAAGGATGAGGTATTATGTGATGTTTCCCCACCTTATGTCTGTGATGCTCTCTTGGGACAACCATATATGTGGAGACACCATGCTGTTTATGAGTCTCAACCCCGTAGTGTCATTGTTACTTTGGGGGGTCATCTCTACAGAATACCATAGATAGTTTCGAACACTGTTCCACCCAAAAAGTGTCACAAGGTAGTATCTCATACTGCAAAATTCAGCTTCTTCATAATCTGTTCAAAAGGAGAACAAAGGACACTGCAACCACTACTGCCTTGCCCCGAGCACCTTCTACCCAACAGAAGCAGGTCGAAAAGGTTGCAGCAAAGTGTAAAGATTCCTTCTGCACACCTTCCTCTCATGTATCTCGACTTATTAAACAACCTCAACCTCAAAAGGTTGGTGTTAGACTTCCACACACTGAGCAGCACGACGTCTCCAACAAGACAAGTAGCTCACCAAGATGCAGATTCAACAAATGCTTTTCCTTCTCCCCCGGGAACTCAACGCAATGGAGGCCATTTCTTCCTAAGGAGGGAGGATTGATCCAGGTGGATATCGGTGGCCACCCACCTTTTACAACTGTCTCAAAACAACTCTCTGACAATTTTGGCAATTTACTATTTTTAGCAGGTTTTAACTTCTAGGGCCATTTTGAGGGCCTAAATGAAGGTTTTTCAAGATGGAGGTTCTCAATGATATCCAAAATGATTATTAAGCCCCCAAAATGAATCTCCTTGATGATACCTTTCCAATGAGCTATCATACGCCTAAAACAGAGATCGTATGCAAAAGTTACGACCCCGGGAAGTTGATGTACTAACTTGCCCAAACGGGGCCCACATGACTTTTGGTGCTTCATCACCTAGGGTTAGGCTTTTGGATGTATAGGACTTTTGGAATTCCCATTTATTGTAAAAATACCTTCAGAGCCTTATTGTAATCATCTTCTTACGAATGCGAGTAGACGTCACATCTCTTCTCAGAGATACACTGCCATTATTCTAGCCAGTCTTTCACTCTGTATTTTTACAGTCTCTGTACATTTCTCTGATTAATAGAAATCATGTATTACTATATATATATATGTTTATGGTTTCATCTATGATACATTTCTATTATATTATTGAATATCTACAATATCTCTATGCATTTCTTTATTATATCTCCGCTCTCATTTCGTGCAGAAAATAATCTGGATCAGTGGTATTAGAGCAGGCTACTCTTGATCATTTTTTCAGTGCATGTCCCCGACAAGGTCCGAGTATAGAAAGTTGGGTCTCAAGCTTGTCTCTATTGAAGACAATCGCTCTCGCACACCCAAGAAACCCTGAATGGAGGAAGAAAAGAAAAATGATGGAGCAGACGATCCTATCAATCTGTTGCTTGAGAAAGCTCTCACGCGACAGAGGGACGAAATGATGGAGAATTTTGCTCACATCCTTCAACGCTTGCCGATAGCATCAGGCACATATTTATCAAGCGACCACTTTGGAGGCACCTTGCCTTTCAAGGTACAATTTAACTTTGATATTCCTGTATTTGAAGGACAAATAGATGCAGAAGCCCTTGAAAAATGGTTAACTCTACTAGAAAGTTATTTCTCTGTTCACAATTTTTCCGACAAAGAAAAGATCATGTTCACACTCCTTAAATCTCTCCCTCATGTCAAAAATTGGTGGGAAATTTACTGGGAGAAAAGTTCCACAGAGGAGTCTGGAATATATGGGGCCGATCCCACTTGGGATTTTTTTGTGGATGCGGTAAAGGAACAATATTACCCTATTGGCAACTATGAGGACCAGTACATGAGATAGACCACATTGCCAAAAGAGAGGGGCCAAGCAGTTTCGGAGTTCACCAATACCTGCCATACCTTGCACACCAAGCTGGGTATCAAAGACTCCGAGCGACATCTGGTGTTGAAATATCGTGGGGCTCTACATAGATATATCCATACTGAAATGGATTTTCTGGACATCTCATCACTCGGTGTTGCTTATCGATATGCTGTTAAAATTGATTAAAAATTTAAGCACCAAAACAAATGGAAATTTGTGTCTGCAAATCCACAACAACCAAAGTATGAAAAAGACAACCCTAACAAACAGTCTCCCAAAAACCAGTCCAAGACACAGGAAAAGAAGGGTCACAGGAAGACAAAGAAGGAAACCAAAAAATGGTGTGATTTCCACAAAATCCCCTGGCACAACACCGACGAATGTCGCTCAAAATGGTCATTGGTGGTCGAGATGAAAGACAAGGAGCCAAACCTTGATTCAGAATCTGATTATGAAAATAATGGTAAAAGACAGATCCTCCATGCAGACCCCACTTCTATTGCCGCAGCCGCAACAATTCAACCAGAAGAACCAACAGATCTTGAAGAGGGGGAGCACCTTTTTGATTCATAGATGTGGTTGAAGTGGACCCCACTGCATTTTATTGTTGATAGAGGAAGCCAAAAGAACCTCATCTCAGCAGAGGTCGTCAAACAGTTGGGATTGTCGACAACACCACACCCGCAACCATACAACATTGGGTGGCTTGGCCAAGAACGAGATCTTCGTGTCAACTCATAGTGTCAATTATCATACAACATCCAACCCTTCAAGGATGAGGTATTATAAGATGGTTCCCCACTCGATGTCTGTGATGTGCTCCTAGGCCAACCATATATGTGGAGACACCATGTTGTTTATGAGTCTCGACCCCGTAGACTCATTGTTACTTTGGGGGGTCATTTCTACAGAATACCAGAGATAGTTCCGAATACTGCCCCACCTAAAAAGTGTCACAAGGTAGTATCTCATACTACAAAATTCAGCTTCTTCACAATTTGTTCAAAAGGAGAACAAAAGGACACTGCAACCACTAGATTCTTGCCCCGAGCACCTTCTACCCAACATAAGTAGGTCGAAAAGGTTGCAACAAAGTGCAAAGATTCCTTCTGCACACCATCCTCTTATTTATCTCAACTTGTTGAGTAGCCTCAACCTCAACATGTTCATGATAGACTTCCACAAACTGAGCAGCGCGACGTCTCCAACAAGACACGTAGCTCACCAAGATGCAGATTCAACAAATGCTTTTCCTTCTCCCATGGGAACTCAATGCAATAGAGACCATTTCTTCCTAAGGAGGGAGGATTGATCCAGGTGGATATCGGTGGCCACCCACCTTTTCCAACTGGCACAAAACAACTCTCTGGAAATTTTGGCAATTTACTATTTTTAGCAGGTTTTAACTTCCGGGGCCATTTTGAGGGCCTAAATGAAGGTTTTTTGAGATCGAGGTTCTCAATGATAATCAAAGGCATGATTGAGCCCCCAAAATGAATCTCCTCGATGATACCTTTCCAATGATCTATCATACGCCTAAAACGAAGATCGTATGTAAAATTTACAACCTCGGGAACTTGATGTACTAACTTACCCAAACGGGGCCCACATGAATTTTGGCGCTTCATCTCCTAGAGTTAGGTTTTTGGATGTCTAGGAATTTTGGAATTCCCGTTTATTTTAAAAATGCCTTCAGAGCCTCATTGTAATCATCTTCTTGCGAATGCGAGTAGCCATCACATCTCTTCTCAGAGATACGCTGCCACCATTCTAGTGAGTCTTTCACTCTATATTTTTACAGTCTCTGTACATTTCTCTGATAAATAGAAATCGTGTATTACTGTATATCTATGTTTATGGTTTCATCTGTGATACATCTCTGTTATATTATTGAATATCTGCAATATCTCTGTGCATTTCTTTATTATATCTCCGCTCTCATTTCCTGCCGAAAATAATCCGGATGAGTGGTATCAGAGCAGGCTGCTCTTGATCATTTTTTCAGTGCATGTCCCCGACGAGGTATGAGTATAGAAAGTTGGATCTAGAGCTTGTCTCTCTTGAAGACAAACACTCTCGCACACCCAAGAAACCCTCAATGGTGGAAGAAAAGAAAAACAATGGAGCAAACGATCCTATCAATCTGTTGCTTGAGCAAGCTCTCACGTGATAGAGGGATGAAATGATGAGGAATTTTTCCCACATCCTTCAACACCTACTGGTAACATCAGACACATCTTCATCAAGCGACCACTTTGGAGGCACCTCGACTTTCAAGGTACAAGTCAACTTTGATATTCTTGTATTTGAAGGACAAATAGATGCATAGGCCCTAGAAAAATGGTTAACTCTGCTAGAAGGTTATTTCTCTGTTCACAATTTTTTCGACAAAGAAAAGATCACCTTCGCACTCCTTAAAGCTCTACCTCATGTCAAAAATTGGTGGGAAACTTACTAGGAGAAAAGTTCCATAGAGGAGTCTGGAATATATGGGGCCGATCCCACTTGGGATTTTTTTGTGGATGTGGTAAAGGAATAGTATTACCCTGTTGGCAACTATGAGGAGCAGTACATGAGATGGAACACACTACAACAAGAGAGGGGCCAAGCAGTTTCAGAGTTCACCAATACCTTCCATACCTTGTGCACCAAGCTGGGTATCAAAGACCCTGAGCGACATTTGGTTCTGAAATACTGTGGGGCTCTACACAGATGCATCCAGACTGAAATGAATTTTCTGGACATCTCATCACTCGGTGTTGCTTATCGATATGTTATTAAAATCGAGCAGAAATTTAAGCACCAGAACAAAGGGGAATTCAGGTCTGCAAATCCGCAACAACCAAAGTATGAAAAAGACAACCCTAACAAACAGTCTCCCGAAAACCAGTCCAAGACACAGGAAAAGAAGGGTCATAGGAAGACAAAGAAGGAAACTGGAAAATGGTGCGATTTCCACAAAATCCCCTGGCACAACATTGATGAATGTCGCTCAAAACAGTCAGTGGTGGCGGAGATCAAAGACAAGGAGCCAAACCTTGATTCAGAATCTGATTCTGAAAATAATGGTAAAAGACAGATCATCGACGCAAACCCCACTGCTATTGTTGCGACAACAACAATTCAACTAGAAGAACCAACATATCTTGAAGAGGGGGAGAAACTTTTTCATTCACAGATGTGGGTGAAGGGGACCCCACTGCATTTTATTGTTGATAGTGGAAGTAAGAAGAACCTCATCTCAACAGAGGTCATGAAACAGTTGGGATTGTCGACAACAACACACCTGCAGCCATACAACATTGGGTGGCTTCGGCAAGGATGAGATCTTCGTGTCAGCCAACAGTGTCGATTATCATATGGCATCCAACCCTTGAAGGATGAGGTATTATGTGATGTTTCCCCACTTGATGTCTGTGATGTGCTCTTGGGCCAACCCTATATGTGGAGACGCCATGCTGTTTATGAGTCTTGACCCCATAGTGTCATTGTTACTTTGGGGGGTCATCTCTACATAATACCAGAGATAGTTCCAAATACTGTTCCACATAAAAAGTGTCACAAAGTAGTATCTCATACTACAAAATTCAACTTCTTCACAATCTGTTCAAAAGGAGAACAAAAGGACACTGCAACCACTACAACCTTGCCCCGAGCACCTTCTACACAAAAAAATTAGGTCGACAAGGTTGCAGCAAAGCGGAAAGATTCCTTTTGCACACCATCCTCCCATGTATCTCAGCTTGTTGAACAGCCTCAATCTCAATAGGTTCGTGATATACTTCCACAAACTAAGCAACGCGACATCTCCAACAAGACAAGCAACTCACCAAGATGAAGATTCAACAAATGCTTTTCCTTCACCCCAGGGAACTCAACGCAATGGACACCATTTCCTCCTAAGGAGGGAGGATTGATCCAGGTGGATATCGGTGGCCACCAACCTTTTCCAGATGGCTCAAAACAGCTCTCTGGAAATTTTGGCAATTTACTATTTTTAGCAGGTTTTAACTTCTGGGGCCATTTTGAGGGCCTAAATGAAGGTTTTTCGAGATATAGGTTCTCAGTGATAATCAAAGGGATGATTGAGCCCCCAAAATTAATCTCCTTGATGATACCTTTCCAACGAGCTATCATACACCTAAAACATAGATTGTATGCAAAAGTTATGACCCCGGGAAGTTGATGTACTAACTTACCCAAATGGGGCCCACATGACTTTTGGTGCTTCATCTCCTAGGGTTAGGTTTTTGGATGTCTAGGACTTTTGGCATTCTTTTTTATTGTAAAAAGGCCTTTAGAGACTCATTGTAATCATCTTCTTGTGAATGCGAGTAGCCGTCACATCTCTTCTCAGAGATACGCTGCCACCATTCTAGTGAGTCTTTCACTTTGTATTTTTATAGTCTCTGTACATTTCTCTGATTAATAGAAATCATGTATTACTGTATATATATGTTTATGGTTGCATCTCTAATACATTTTTTTTATATTATTGAATATCTGCAATATCTCTGTGCATTTCTTTATTATATATCCGCTCTCATTTCGTGCCGAAATTAATCCGGATCAGTGGTATTAGAGTAGGCTGCTCTTGATTGTTTTTTTAGTGCATGTCCCCGACGAGTTCTGAGTATAGAAAGTTGGTTCTCGAGCTTGTCTCTCTTGAAGACAATCTCTCTCACACACCCAAGAAACCCTCAATGGTGGAAGAAAAGAAAAATGACGGAGGAGACGATCCTATCAATCTGTTGCTTGAGCAAGCTCTCATGCGACAGAGGGACGAAATGATGGAGAATTTTGCCCACATCCTTCAATGCCTGTCGATAGCATCAGGTGCATCTTCATCAAGAGGCCACTTTGGAGGTACCTCGCCTTTCAAGGTACAAGTTAAGTTTGATATTCCTGTATTTGAAGGACAAATAGATGCAGAAGCCCTAGAAAAATGGTTAACTCTGCTAGAAGGTTATTTCTCTGTTCACAATTTTTTCGACAAAGAAAAGATCAACTTCGCACTCCTTAAAGCTCTCCATCATGTCAAACATTGGTGGAAAACTTACTGGGAGAAAATTTCCACAGAGGAGTCTGGAATATATGGGGCCGATCCCACTTGGGATTTTTTTGTGGATGCCGTAAAGGAACAATATTACCCTGTTGGCAACTATGACGACCAGTACATGAGATGGACCACATTGCGGCAAGAAAGGGGCCAAGAAGTTTCGGAGTTCATGAATACCTTCCATACCTTGTGCACCAAGCTAGGTATCAAAGACTCTGAGTGACATTTGGTTCTGAAATACCGTGGAGGCTCTACACAGATACATCCAGACTGAAATGGATTTTTTGGACATCTCATCACTCGGTGATACTTATTGATATGGTGTTAAAATCGAGCAGAAATTTAAGGATTAGAACAAATGATAATTCGGGTCTCCAAATCCGCAACAACCAAAGTATGTCAAAGACAACCTTAACAAACAGTCTCTTGAAAACCAATTCAAGACACAGGAAAATAAGGGTCACGGGAAGACAAAGAAGGAAACTGGGAAATTGTGCGATTTCCACAAAAGCCCCTGGCATAACATCGACGAATGCCACTCAAAATAGTCATTTGTGGCTGAGATCAAAGACAAGGGGCCAAATCTTGATTCAGAATCTAATTCTGAAAATAATGGTAAAAGACAGATCATCGACGCAGACCCCACTGCTATTGCCGCGACCGCAACAATTCAACTAGAAGAACCAACAGATCCTGAAGAGGGGGAGTTCCTTTTTCATTCACAGATGTGGGTGAAGGGGACCCTGCTGCATTTTATTGTTGATAACAGAAGCCATAAGAACCTCATCTCAGCAGAGGTCATAAAACAGTTGGGATTGTCGAAAACACCACACCCACAACCATACAACATTGGGTGGCTTCGCCAAGGATGAGATCTTTGTGTCAACCAATAGTGTTGATTATCATACGGCATACAACCCTTCAAGGATGAGGTATTATGTGATGTTTTCCCACTCGATGTCTGTGATGTGCTCTTGGGCCAACCATATATGTGGAGACACCATGCTGTTTATGAATCTCGACCCCGTAGTGTCATTGTTACTTTGGGGGGTCATCTCTACAGAATACTAAAGATAGTTCTGAATACTGTTCCACCTAGAAAGTGTCACAAGGTAGTATCTCATAATGCAAAATTTAGCTTCTTCACAATCTGTTCAAAAGGAGAACAAAAAGACACTGCAACCACTACAGCCTTGCCCCGAGCACCTTCTACCCAACAGAAGCAGGGCGACAAGTTTGCAGCAAAGCGCAAAGATTCCTTCTACACACCGTCCTCTCATGTATTTTGACTTGTTGAATAGCCTCAACCTCAATAGGTTCGTGATAGACTTCCACAAACTGAGCAGCACGACGTCTTCAGCGAGACAAGCAGCTCACCAAGATGCAAATTCAACAAATGATTTTCCTTCTCCCCCAGAAACTCAATGAAATGGAGACCATTTATTCCTAAGGATGGAGGATTGATCCAGGTGGATATCAGTGGCCACCCACCTTTTCCAACTGGCTCAAAACAACTCTCTGGCAATTTTGGCAATTTACTAGTTTTTAGGAGGTTTTAACTTCCGGGGCCATTTTGAGGGCCTAAATGAAGGTTTTTTTAGATTGAGGTTCTGAATAATTATTGAAGGCATGATTGAGACCCAAAAATGAATCTCCTCGATGATACCTTTCCAATGAGCTATCATAAGCCTAAAATGGAGATTGTATGCAAAAGTTACGACTCCGAGAAGTTGATGTACTAACTTACCCAAACGGGGCCCACATGACTTTTGGCACTTCATCTCCTAGGGTTAGGTTTTTGGATGTCTAGGACTTTTGGCATTCCCGTTTATTTTAAAAAGTCCTTCAGAGCCTCATTGTAATCATCTTCTTGCGAATGCGAGTAGCCGTCACATATCTTCTCAGAGATACACTGCTACCATTCTAGCGAGTCTTTCACTCTGTATTTTTACAGTCTCTGTACATTTCTCTGATTAATAGAAATCGTGTATTACTGTATATCTATGTTTATGGTTGCATCTCTAATACAATTTCTATTATATTATTGAATATCTGCAATATCTCTGTGCATTTCTTTATTATATATCCACTCTCATTTCGTGCCAAAAATAATCCGGATCAGTGGTATCAGAGCAGGCTGCTCTTGATCATTTTTTTAGTACATGTTCTTGACAAGGTCTGAGTATAGAAAGTTGGGTTTCAAGCTTGTCTCTCTTGAAGACAATTTCTCTCGCACACCCAAGAAACCCTCAATGGAGGAAGAAAAGAAAAACAACGAAGCAGACGATCCTATCAATCTGTTGCTTGAGCTAGCTCTCACATGATAGAGGAATGAAATGATGGAGAATTTTACCCACATCCTTCAATGCCTGCCGATAGCATCAGACACATATTCATCAAGTGGCCACTTTGGAGGCACCTCGCCTTTCAAGGTACAAGTCAACTTTGATATTCTTGTATTTGAAGGACAAATAGATGCAGAAGCCCTAGAAAAATGGCTAACTCTGCTAGAAGGTTATTTCTCTGTTCACAATTTTTTCGACAAAGAAAAGATCACCTTCACACTCCTTAAAGCTCTCCCTCATGTCAAACATTGGTGGGAAACTTACTGGGAGAAAAGTTCCACAGAGGATTCTAGAATATATGGGGCCAATCCCACTTGGGATTTTTTTGTGGATGCGGTAGAGGAACAGTATTACCCTGTTGGCAACTATGAGGACCAGTACATGAGATGGAACACACTGCGGCAAGAGAGGGGCCAAGCAGTTTCAGTGTTCACCAATACCTTCCATACATTGTGCACCAAGCTGGGTATCAAAGACTCTGAGCGACATTTGGTTCTGGAATACCATGGGGATCTAAACAGATACATCCAGACTGAAATGGATTTTCTGGAAATCTCATCACTCAGTGATGCTTATCGATATGTTGTTAAAATCGAGCAGAAATTTAAGCACCAGAACAAATGGGAATTTGGGTCTGCAAATCCACAACAACCAAAGTATGACAAAGACAAACCTAACAAACAGTCTCCCGAAAACCAGTCCAAGACACAGGAAAAGAAGGGTCATGGGAAGACAAAGAAGGAAACCAGAAAATGGTGCGATTTCCACAAAATCCCATGGCACAACACCGAAGAATGTCGTTCAAGATAGTCATTGGTGGCCGATATTAAAGACAAGGAGCCAAAACTTGATTCAGAATATGATTCTGAAAATAATGGTAAAAGATAGATCATCGACGCAGACCGCACTGCTATTGTCGCGACAACAACAATTCAACCAGAAGAACCAATAGATCCTGAAGAGGGGGAGCACCTTTTTCATTCATATATGTGGGTGAAGGGGACATCGCTGCATTTTATTGTTGATAGCGGAAGCCAGAAGAACCTCATCTCAGTAGAGGTTGTCAAACAACTAGGATTGTCGACAGCACCACACCCGAACCATACAACATTGGGTGGCTTCGCCAAGGATGAGATCTTCGTGTCAGCCAACAGTGTCGATTATCATACGACATCCAACCCTTCAAGGATGAGGTATTATGTGATGTTTCCCCACTCGATGGCTGTGATGTGCTCTTGGGCCAACCATATATGTGGAGACGCAATGTTGTTTATGAGTCTCGACCCTGTAGCGTCATTGTTACTTTGGGGGGTCATCTCTACAGAATACCAGAGATAGTTCCGAATACTGTTCCACCTAAAAAGTGTCACAAGGTAGTATCTCATACTACAAAATTTAGCTTCTTCACAATCTGTTCAAAAGGAGAACAAAAGGACACTGCAACCACTACAACCTTGCCCCGAGCACCTTCTACCCAACAGAAGTAGGTCGACAAGGTTGCAGCAAAGTGAAAAGATTCCTTTTGCACACTGTCCTCCCATGTATCTCAACTTGTTAAACAACCTCAACCTCAACAGGTTCGTGATAGACTTCCACAAACTGAGCAGCGCGACGTCTTCAGCAAGACAAGTAGCTCACCAAGATGCAGATTCAAAAAATGCTTTTCCTTCACCCCCGAGAACTCAACGCAATGGAGACCATTTCTTCCTAAGGAGGGAGGATTGATCCAGGTGGATATTGGTGGCCACCCACCTTTTCCAACTGGCTCAAAACAACTCTTTGGCAATTTTGGCAATTTACTATTTTTACCAGGTTTTAACTTTCGGGGCCATTTTGAGGGCCTAAATGAAGGTTTTTCGAGATCAAGGTTCTCAATGATAGCCGAAGGCATGATTGAGCCCCCAAAATGAATCTCCTCTATGATACCTTTCCAACGAGCTATCATACGACTAAAATAGAGATCATATGCAAAAGTTATGACCCTGAGAATTTGATGTACTAACTTACCCAAACGAAGCCCACATGACTTTTGGCGCTTCATCTCCTAGGGTTAGGTTTTTAGATGTCTAGGAATTTTGGAATTCTCATTTATTGTAAAAATGCCTTCAGAGCCTCATTGTAATCATCTTCTTGCGAATGCGAGTAGTGGTCACATCTCTTCTTAGAGATACGCTGCCACCATTCTAGCGAGTCTTTAACTCTGTATTTTTACAGTCTCTGTACATTTCTCTGATTAATAGAAATCGTGTATTACTGTATATCTATGTTTATGGTTACATCTCTGATACATTTTTGTTATATTATTGAATATTTTCAATATCTCTGTGCATTTCATTATTATATCTCCGCTCTCATTTTGTGCCAAAAATAATCTGGATTAGTGGTATCAGAGCAGGCTTCTTTTGATTGTTTTCAGTGCATGTACCCGATGAGGTCCGAGTATAGCAAGTTGGGTCTCGAGCTTGTCTCTCTTGAAGACAATCTCTCTCACAAACCCAAGAAACCCTCAATGGTGGAAGAAAAGAAAAATGATGGAGCAAACGATCTTATCAATCTATTACTTGAGCAAGCTCTCACACGACAGAGGGACGAAATTATGGAGAATTTTTCCCACATCCTTCATCGCCTGCCTATAGCATCAAATGCATATTCATCAAGCGGCCACTTTGGAGGCACCTCGCCTTTCAAGGTACAAGTTAACATTGATATTCTTTTATTTAAAGGACAAATAGATGCAGAAGCCCTAGAAAAATGGTTAACTCTACTAGAAGGTTATTTCTATGTTCACAATTTTTCTGACAAAGAAAAGATCACCTTCCACTCGTTAAAGCTCTCCCTCATGTCAAACATTGGTGGGAAACTTACTGGGAGAAATGTTCCAAGTAGGATTTTGGAATATATGGGGTCTATCCCACTTGGGATTTTTTTGTGGATGTGGTAAGGAACAGTATTACCCTGTTGGCAACTATGAGGACCAGTACATGAGATGGACCACACTGCGGCAAGAGAGGGGCCAAGCAGTTTTGGAGTTCACCAATACCTTCCATACCTTGTGCACCAAGCTAGGTATCAAAGACTCTGAGCGACATTTGGTTCTGAAATACCATGGGGCTCTACACAGATACATCCAGACTGAAATGGATTTTCTGGACATCTCATCACTCGTGCTGCTTATCGATATGTTGTTAAAATCGAGCAGAAAATTAAGCACCATAACAAACGACAATTCAGGTATGCAAATATGCAAAAACCAAAGTATGACAAAGACAACCCTAATAAACAGTCTCCCGAAAACCAGTCCAAGACAGTGGAAAAGAAGGGTCACAGGAAGACAAAGAAGGAAACCGGAAAATGGTGTGATTTCCACAAAATCCCCTGGCACAACACCGACGAATGTCACTCAAAATAGTCATTGGTGGCTGAGATCAAAGATAAGGAGCCAAACCTTGATTCAGAATCTGATTCTGAAAATAATGGTAAAAGACAGATCATTGACAAAGACCCCACTGTTATTGCCGTGACCACAACAATTCAACCAGAAGAACCAACAGATCCTGAAGAGGGGGAGCACCTTTTTCATTCACAGATGTGGGTGAAGGGGAACCCACTGCATTTTATTGTTTATAGCGGAAGCCATAAGAACCTCATCTTAGCAAAGGTCGTCAAACAGTTGGGATTGTCGACAACACCACACTCGCAACCATACAACATTGGGTGGCTTCGCCAAGGAGGATATCTTCGTGTTAGTCNATTCTGAAAATAATGGTAAAAGACAGATCATTGACAAAGACCCCACTGTTATTGCCGTGACCACAACAATTCAACCAGAAGAACCAACAGATCCTGAAGAGGGGGAGCACCTTTTTCATTCACAGATGTGGGTGAAGGGGAACCCACTGCATTTTATTGTTTATAGCGGAATCCATAAGAACCTCATCTTAGCAAAGGTCGTCAAACAGTTGGGATTGTCGACAACACCACACTCGCAACCATACAACATTGGGTGGCTTCGCCAAGGAGGATATCTTCGTGTTAGTCAACAGTGTCGATTATCATATGGCATCCAACCCTTCAAGGATGAGGTATTATGTGATGTTGCCCCACTAGATGTATGTGATGTGCTCTTGGGCCAACCATATATGTGGAGACGCCATATTGTTTATGAATCTCGACCCTGTAGTGCATTGTTACTTTGGGGGGTCATCTCTACAGAATACCAGAGATACTTCTGAATACTGTTCCACCTAAAAAGTGTCACAAGGTAGTATCTCATACTGCAAAATTCAACTTCTTCACAATCTGTTCAAAAGGAGAACAAAGGGAGACTGCAACCACTACAGCCTTGCCCCGAGCACCTTCTACCCAACAAAAGCAGGTCAACAAGGTTGCATCAAAGCTCAAAGATTCCTTCTGCACACCATCCTCTCATGTATCTCGACTTGTTGAATATCCTCAACCTCAACAGGTTCGTGATAGACTTCCACAAACTGAGAAGTGCGACGTCTTCAGCAAGACAAGCAGCTCACAAGGATGCAGATTCAACAAATGATTTTCCTTCTCCCCTGGGAACTCAACGCAATGGATACCATTTCTTCCTAAGGAGGGAGGATTGATGCAGGTGGATATCAATGGCCACCCACCTTTTCCAACTAGCTCAAAACAGCTCTTTGGCAATTTTGGCAATTTACTATTTTTAGGAGGTTTTAACTTCCGGGGCCATTTTGAGGGCCTAAATGAAGGTTTTTCGAGATTGAGGTTCCCATTGATCATTGAAGGCACAAATGAGCCCCAAAAATGAATCTCCTCGATTATACCTTTCCAACAAGCTATCATACGCCTAAAATGAAGACCGTATCCAAAAGTTACGACCCCGAGAAGTTGATGTACTAACTTACACAAACGGGGCCCACATGAATTTTGGCGCTTCATCTCCTAGGATTAGGTTTTTGGATGTCTAGGAATTTTGGCATTCCTGTTTATTGTAAAAAGGCCTTCAAAGCCTCATTGTAATCATCTTCTTGCGAATGCGAGTAGCCATCACATCTCTTCTCAGAGATACATTGCCACCATTCTAGCGAGTCTTTCACTCTATATTTTTACAGTCTCTGTATATTTCTCTGATTAATAGAAATAGTGTATGACTATATATCTATGTTTATGGTTGCATATTTGATACATTTCTGTTATATTATTGAATATCTGCAATATCTCTGTGCATTTCTTTATTATATCTCCACTCTCATTTCGTGCCGAAAATAATCCGGATTAGTGGTATCAGAGCAAGCTGATCTTGATCGTTTTTTCAGTGCATGTCCCCGACGAGGTCTGAGTATAGCAAGTTGGGTATTGAGCTTGTCTCTCTTGAAGACAATCTCTCTCGTACATCCCAGAAACCCTCAATGGTGGAAGAAAAGAAAAACGACGGAGTAGACGATCCTATCAATATGTTGCTTGAGAAAGCTCTCACGCGACAGAGGGACGAAATGATGGATAATTTTGCCCACATCCTTCAACGCCTGTCGATAGCATCAGGCGCATCTTCATCAAGCGACCACTTTGGAGGCACCTCCCCTTTCAAGGTACAAGTTAACTTTGATATTTCTGTATTTGAAGGACAAATAGATGCAGAAGCCCTAGAAAAATGGTTAACTCTGCTAGAAGGTTATTTCTCTGTTCACAATTTTTCCGACAAAAAAAATATCACCTTCGCACTCCTTAAATCTCTCCCTCATGTCAAACATTGGTGGGAAACTTACTGGGAGAAAATTTCCATAGAGGAGTCTGGAATATATGGGGCCGATCCCACTTGGGATTTTTTTGTGGATGCGGTAAAGGAACAATATTACCCTGTTGGAAACTATGACGATCAGTACATGAGATGGACCACACTGCGGCAAGAGAGTGGCCAAGCAGTTTCGTAGTTCACCAATACCTTCCATATCTTGCACACCAAGATGGGTATCAAAGACTCTGAGAAACATTTGGTTCTGAAATACCGTGGTGCTCTACACAGATACATCCAGACTGAAATGGATTTTCTGGACATCTCAACACTCGGTGCTGCTTATCGATATGCTGTTAAAATTGAGAAGAAATTTAAGCACCAGAACAAATGGGAATTCGGCTTTGCAAATCCACAACAACCAAAGTGTGACAAAGACAACCCTAACAAACAGTCCCCTGAAAACTAGTCCAAGACACAGGAAAAGAAGGGTCACGGGAAGACAAAGAAGGAAACCAAAAAATGGTGTGATTTCCACAAAATCCCCTGGCACAACACCGATGAAGGTCGCTCAAAATAGTCATTGGTAGTCGAGATCAAAGACAAGGATCCAAACGTTGATTCAGAATTTGATTATGAAAATAATGGTAAAAGATAGATCATCAACGAAGACCCCATTGCTATTATCGCGACTACAACAATTCAACCAGAAGAACCAAGAGATCCTGAAGAGGGGGAGCACCTTTTTCATTCACAGATGTGGGTGAAGGGGACCCCACTGCATTTTATTGTTGATAGTGGAAGCCAGAAGAACCTCATCTTAGCAGAGGTTGTCAAACAGTTGGGATTGTCGACAACACCACACCCGCAGCCATAAAACATTGGGTGGCTTCACCAAGGATGAGATCTTCATGTCATCCAACAATGTCGATTATCATACGACATCCAACCCTTCAAGGATGAGGTATTATGTGATGTTTCCCCACTCGATGTCTGTGATGTGCTCTTGGGCCAACCATATATGTGGAGATGCCATGCTGTTTATGAGTCTCAACCCCGTAGTGTCATTGTTACTTTGGGGGGTCATCTCTAAAGAATGCTAGAGATAGTTCTAAATACTGTTACACCTAAAAAGTGTAACAAGGTAGTATCTCATACTACAAAATTTAGCTTCTTCACAATCTGTTCAAAAGGAGAACAAAAGGACATTGCAACCACTACAGCCTTGCCTCGAGCACCTTCTACCCAACATAAGCAGGTCGACGAGGTTGCAGCAAAGCGCAAAGATTGTTTCTGCACACCATCCTCTCATTTATCTCGACTTGTTGAACAGCCTCAATCTCAATAGGTTCGTGATAGACTTCCGCAAACTGAGCAACGCGACATCTCTAGCAAGACAAGCAGCTCACCAAGAGAAAGATTCAACAAATACTTTTCCTTCTCCCCCGGGAACTCAACGCAATGGAGACCATTTCTTCCTAAGGAGGGAGGATTGATCCAGGTGGATATCGGTGGCCACCCACATTTTCCAACTGGCTCAAAACAACTCTCTGGCAATTTTGACAATTTACTATTTTTAGCAAGTTTTAACTTCCGGGGCCATTTTGAGGGCCTAAATGAAGGTTTTTCGAGATCGAGGTTCTCAAAGATATCCAAATTCATGATTGATCCCCCAAAATGAATCTCCTTGATGATATCTTTCCAACGAGCTATCATACGCCTAAAATGGATATCGTATGCAAAAGTTACGACCCCGGGAAGTTGATGTACTATCTTACCCAAACGGGGCCCACATGACTTTTGGCGCTAGGTTTTTGGATGTCTAGGACTTTTGGCATTCCTGTTTATTGTAAAAAGGCCTTCAGAGCCTCATTGTAATCATCTTCTTGCAAATGCGAGTAGTTGTCACATCTCTTCTCAGAGATACGCTGCCACCATTCTAGCAAGTCTTTCACTCTGTATTTTTACAGTCTCTGTACATTTCTCTGATTAATAGAAATTGTGTATTATTGTATATCTATGTTTATTGTTGCATATCTGATACATTTATGTTATATTATTGAATATCTGCAATATCTTTGTGCATTTCTTTATTATATCTCCACTCTCATTTTGTGTTGAAAATAATCCAGATAAGTGGTATCAGAGCAGGCTGCGCTTGATCATTTTTTCAGTGCATGTCCCTGACGAGGTCCGAGTATAGAAAGTTGGGTCTCAAGCTTGTCTCTCTTGTATAAAATCACTCTCGCACACCCAAGAAACCCTCAATGGCGGAAGAAAAGAAAAACGATGGAGCAAACGATACTATCAATCTATTGCTTGAGCTAGCTCTCACGCGATAGAGGGATGAAATGATGGAGAATTTTTCCCACATCCTTCCATGCCTGCCGATAGCATCAGGCACATCTTCATCAAGCGGCCACTTTGGAGGCACCTTGCCTTTCAAGGTACAAGTCACGTTTTATATTCTTGTATTTGAAGGACAAATAGATGCATAAGCCCTAGAAAAATCACTAACTCTACTAGAAGGTTATTTCTCTGTTCAAAATTTTTCCGACAAATAAAAGATCACCTTCGCACTCCTTAAAGCTCTCCCTCATGTCAAACAATGGTGGGAAACTTACTAGGAAAAAATTTCCACAGAGGAGTTTGGAATATATGGAGCCGATCCCACTTGGGATTTTTTTGTGGATGCGGTAAAGGAACAGTATTACCCTGTTGGGAAATATGAGGACCAGTACATGAGATGGACCACACTGTGGCAAGAGAGGGGCCAATCAGTTTCAGAGTTCACCAATACCTTCCATACCTTGTGAACCACATTGGGTATCAAAGACTCCGAGCGACATTTGGTTCTGAAATACCGTGGGGCTCTACACAGATACATCCAGACTGAAATGGATTTTCTGGACATCTCATCACTCAGTGTTGCTTATCGATATGCTGTTAAAATCAAGAAAAAATTTAAGCACAAAACAAATGGGAATTCAGGTCTGCAAATCTGCAACAACCAAAGTATGACAAAGAGAACCCTAACAAACAGTCTCCCGAAAACTAGTCCAAGACACAGGAAAAGAAGGGTCACGAGAAGACAAAGAAGGAAACCGGAAAATGGTGTGATTTCCACAAAATCCCCTGCCACAACAACGATGAATGTCGTTCAAAAAATTCATTGGTGGATGAGATCAAAGACAAGGAGCCAAACCTTGATTCAGAATCTGATTCTGAAAATAATGGTAAAAGACAGATCATCGACGCGGACCGCACTGCTATCGCCGCGACCGCAATAATTCAACCAGAAGAACGAACAGATCCTGAAGAAGGGGAGCACCTTTTTCATTCACAGATGTGGGTGAAGGGGACATCACTACATTTTATTGTTGATAGCGGAAGCCAGAAGAACCTCATCTCAGCAGAGGTCATCAAACAGTTGGAATTGTCGACAACACCACACCCACAGCCATAAAACATTGGGTGGCTTCGCCAAGGAAGAGATCTTCATGTCAGCCAACAGTGTCGATTATCATACGACATCCAACCCTTCAATGATGAGGTATTATGTGATGTTTCCCCACTCGATGTCTGCGATGTTCTCTTGGGCCAACCATATATGTGGAGATGCCATGTTGTTTATGAGTCTCGACCCTGTAGTGTCATTGTTACTTTGGGGGGTCATCTCTACAGAATACCAGAGATAGTTCTGAATACTGTTCCAACTAAAAGGTGTCACAAGGTAGTATCTCATACTGCAAAATTCAGCTTCTTCACAATCTGTTCAAAAAGAGAACAAAAGGACACTGCAACCACTACATCCTTGCCCCGAGCACCTTCTACCCAACATAAGCAGATTGACAAGGTTGTAGCAAAGTGTAAAGATTTCTTCTGCACACCGTCCTCTCATGTATTTTGACTTGTTGAACAACCTCAACCTCAACAGGTTAATGATAGACTTCCACAAATTGAGCAGCGCGACGTCTCCAACAAGACAAGCAGCTCACCAAGATGCAGATTCAACAAATGCTTTTCCTTCTCCCCCGGTAACTCAACACAATGGAGACCATTTCTTCCTAAGGAGGGAGGATTGATCCAGGTGGATAATGGTGGCCACCCACCTTTTCCAACTGGCTCAAAACAACTCTCTGGCAATTTTGGCAATTTACTATTTTTAGCAGGTTTTAACTTCCGGGGCCATTTTGAGGGCCTAAATAAAGGTTTTTTGAGATAGAGGTTCTCAATGATAGAAAAAAGCATGATTGAGCCCCAAAAATGAATATCCTCAATGATACCTTTCCAGCGAGCTATCATACGCCTAAAAGGGAGATCGTATGCAAAAGTTACGACCCCGGGAAGTTGATGTACTAACTTACCCAAACGGGGCCCACATGAATTTTAGCGCTTCATCTCCTAGGGTTAGGTTTTTGAATGTCTAGGAATTTTGGCATTCTCGTTTATTGTAAAAAGGCCTTTAGAGCCTCATTGTAATCATCTTCTTGCAAATGCGGGTAGCTGTCACATCTCTTCTCAGAGATATGCTGCCACCATTCTAGCGAATCTTTCACTCTGTATTTTTACAGTCTCTGTACATTTCTCTGATTAATAGAAATTGTGTATTACTGTATATCTATGTTTATGGTTGCATCTCTGATACATTTTTGTTATATTATTGAATATCTGCAATATCTCTGTGCATTTCTTTATTATATCTCCGCTCTCATTTCGTGCTGAAAATAATCCGGATCAGTGGTATCAGAGCAGGCTGCTCTTGATCATTTTTTCAGTGCATGTCCCCGACGAGGTTCGAGTATAGAAAGTTGGGTCTCGAGCTTGTCTCTCTTGAAGACAATCGCTCTCGAACACCCAAGAAACCCTCAATGGTGGAAGAAAAGAAAAATGATAGAGCAGTCGATCCTATCAATCTGTTGCTTGAGCAAGCTCTCACGCGACAGAGGGACGAAATGATGGAGAATTTTGCCCACATCCTTCAATGCCTACCGATAGCGTCAGGCGCATCTTCATCAAGCAACCACTTTGGAGGCACCTCGCCTTTCAAGGTACATGTTAACTTTGATATTCCTGTATTTGAAGGACAAATAGATGCAGAAGCCCTAGAAAAATGGTTAACTCTGCTAGAAGGTTATTTCTCTGTTTACAATTTTTTCGACAAAGAAAAGATCACCTTCGCACTCCTTGAAGCTCTCCCTCATGTCAAACATTGGTGGGAATTTTATTGGGAGAATAGTTCCACAGAGGAGTCTGGAATATGTGGGGCCGATCCCATTTGGGATTTTTTTATGGATGCGGTAAAGGAACAATATTACCCTCTTGGCAACTATGAGGACCAGTACATGAGATGGAACAAACTGCGGCAAGAGAGGGGCCAAGTAGTTTTGAATTTCACCAATACCTTCCATACCTTGCACACCAAGCTGGGTATCAAAGACTCTGAGCGACATTTGGTTTTAAAATACCGTGGTGCTCTACACAGATACATCCAAACTGAAATGGATTTTCTGGACATCTCATCACTCGGTGTTGCTTATTGATATGCTGTTAAAATCGAGCAGAATTTTAAGCAGCAGAACAAACGAGAATTCGGGTATCCAAATCCACAACAACCAAAGTATGACAAAGAAAACCCTAACAAACAGTCTCCCGAAAACCAGTCCAAGACACAGGAAAAGAAGGGTCATAGGAAGAGAAAGAAGTAAACTGGAAAATGGTGCGATTTCCACAAAATCCCCTGGCACAACACCGACGAATGTCGCTCAAAATAGTCATTGGTGGCCGAGATCAAAGACAAGGAGCCAAACCTTGATTCAGAATCTGTTTCTGAAAACAATGGTAAAAGATAGATCATCGACACAGGCCCCACTGCTATTGCCGCGACCGCAACAATTCAACCAGAAGAACCAACAGATCCTGAAGAGGAGGAGCGCCTTTTTCATTCACAGATGTGGGTGAAGGAGACCTCATATTAGCAGAGGTTGTCAAATAGTTGGGATTGTCGACAACACCACACCCGCAACCATACAACATTGGGTGGCTTCGCCAACTATGAGATCTTCGTGTCAGCCAACAGTGTCGATTATCATACAACATCCAACCCTTCAAGGATGAGGTATTATGTGATGCTGCCCCACTTGATGTCTGTGATGTGCTCTTGGGAAAACCATATATGTGGAGACACCATGCTGTTTATGAGTCTCGACTCCGTAGTGTCATTGTTACTTTTGGGGGTCATCTCTACAGAATACCAGAGATAGTTAAGAATACTGTTCCACCTAAAAAGTGTCACAAGGTAGTATCTCATACTACAAAATTCAGCTTCTTCACAATCTGTTCAAAAGGAGAACAAAAGGGCACTACAACGACTACAACCTTGCCCCGAGCACCTTCTACCCAACAGAAGCAGGTCGAAAAGGTTGCAAAAAAGCGCAAAGATTCCTTCTGCGCACCATCCTCTTAGGTATTTCGACTTGTTGAATATCCTCAACCTCAATAGGTTCGTGATAGACTTCCACAAACTGAGCAGCACGACATCTCCAGCAAGACAAGTAGCTCACCAAGATGCAGATTCAACAAATGCTTTTCCTTCTCCTCCGGGAACTCAACGCAATGGAGACCATTTCTTCCTAAGGAGGGAGGATTGATCTAGGTGGATATCGATGGCAACCCACCTTTTCCAACTGGCTCAAAACAACTCTCTGGCAATTTTGGAAGTTTACTATTTTTAGCAGGTTTTAACTTCTGGGGCCATTTTGAGGGACTAAATGAATGTTTTTCGAGATCGAGGTTATCAATGATAGCCAAAGGCATGATTGAGCCCGAAAAATTAATCTCCTCAATGATACCTTTCCAACAAGCTATCATACGCCTAAAACAGAGATCGTATGCAAAAGTTACGACCTCGGGAAGTTGATGTACTAACTTACCCAAACGGGGCCCACATGACTTTTGGCGCTTAATCTCCTAGGGTTAGCCTTTTGGATGTCTAGAAATTTTTGCATTCCTGTTTATTGTAAAAAGGCCTTCAGAGCCTCATTGTAATCATCTTATTGCAAATGCGAGTAGCCGTCACATCTCTTCTCAGAGATACGTTGCCACCATTCTAGCGAGTCTTTCACTCTGTATTTTTACAGTCTCTGTACATTTCTCTGATTAATAGAAATCGTGTATTACTATATATCTATGTTTATGGTTTCATATCTGATACATTTCTATTATATTATTGAATATCTTCAATATCTCTATGCATTTCTTTATTATATCTCCGCTCTCATTTTGTGCCAAAAATAATCCGGATGAGTGGTATCAAAGCAGGCTGCTCTTGATCGTTTTTTCAGTGCATGTCCCCGACGAGGTCTGAGTATAGCAAGTTGGGTCTCGAGCTTGTCTCTCTTGAAGAAAATCACTCTTGCACACCCAAGAAACCCTCAATGGTGGAAGAAAATAAAAACGACGGAGCAGACGATCCTATCAATCTGTTGCTTGAGCAAGCTCTCACGTGACAGAGGGACGAAATGATGGAGAATTTTGCCCACATCCTTCAATGCCTGCCGATAGCATCAAGAGCATCTTCATCAAGCAGCCACTTTGGAGGCACCTCGCCTTTCAAGGTACAAGTTAACTTTGATATTCCTGTATTTGAAGGACAAATAGATGCAAAAGCCCTAGAAAAATGGTTAACTATGCTAGAAGGTTATTTCTCTGTTCACAATTTTTTCGACAAAGAAAAGATCACCTTCGCACTCCTTAAAGCTCTCCCTCATGTCAAACATTGGTGGGAATCTTACTGGGAGAAAATTTCCACAGATTAGACTGGAATATATGGGGCCAATCCCACTTGGGATTTTTTTGTGGATGCGGTAAAGGAACAATATTACTCTGTTGGAAACTATGAGGACCAGTACATGAGATGGACCACACTGCGGAAAGAGAGGGGCCAAGTAGCTTCGTAGTTAACCAATACCTTCCATACCTTACGCACCAAGATGGGTATCAAAGACTCTGAGCGACATTTGGTTCTGAAATACTGTCGGGCTCTACACAGATACATCCATACTGAAATGGATTTTCTGGACATCTCATCACTCGGTGCTGCTTATCGATATGCTATTAAAATCAAGCAGAAATTTAAGCACCAGAACAAACGGGAATTCAGGTCTGCAAATCCGCAACAACCAAAGTATGACAAAGACAACCCTAACAAACAGTCTCCCGAAAACCAGTCCAAGACACAGGAAAAGAAGGGTCATAGGAAGACAAAGAAGGAAACTGGAAAATGGTACAATTTCCACAAAATCCCCTGGCACAACACCGACGAATGTCGCTCAAAACAGTCATTGGTGGCCGAGATTAAAGACAAGGAGCCAAACCTTGATTCAGAATCTGATTCTGAAAATAATGGTAAAAGATAGATCATCGACGCAAACCCCACTGCTATTGTCGCGACCGCAACAATTCAACCAGAAGAACCAATAGATCCTGAAGAGGGGGAGCACCTTTTTCATTCACAGATGTGGGTGAAGGGGACCTCGCTGCATTTTATTGTTGATAGTGAAAGCCAAAAGAACCTCATCTCAACAGAGGTTGTCAAACAGTTGGGATTGTTGACAACACCACACCTGCAACCATACAACATTGGGTGGCTTCGCCAAGGATGAGATCTTCATGTTAGCCAGCAGTGTCGATTATCATACGGCNGTTGATAGCGAAAGCCAAAAGAACCTCATCTCAACAGAGGTTGTCAAACAGTTGGGATTGTTGACAACACCACACCTGCAACCATACAACATTGGGTGGCTTCGCCAAGGATGAGATCTTCATGTTAGCCAGCAGTGTCGATTATCATACGGCATCCAACCCTTCAAGGATGAGGTATTATGTGATGTTGTCCCACTCGATGTCTGTGATGTGCTCTTGGGGCATCCATATTTGTGGAGACGTCATGCTGTTTATGAGTCTCGACCCCATAGTGTCATTGTTACTTTGGGGGTTCATCTCTACAGAATACCAGAGATAGTTCTGAATAGTGTTCCACCTAAAAAGTGTCCCAAGGTAGTATCTCATACTGCAAAATTCAACTTCTTCACAATCTGTTCAAAAGGAGAACAAAAGGACACTGCAACCACTACAGCCTTGCCCCGAACACCTTCTAACTAATAGAAGTAGGTCGACAAGGTTGCAACAAAGCACAAAGATTTCTTCTGCACACTGTCCTCTCATGTATCTCGACTTGTTGAACAACCTCAACCTCAACAGGTTCGTGATAGACTTCCACAAACTGAGCAGTGTGACGTCTACAGGAAGACAAGTAGCTCACCAAGATGCAGATTCAACAAATGCTTTTTCTTCTCCCCCGGGAAGTCAACGCAATGGAGACCATTTCTTCCTAGGGAAGGAGGATTTATCCAGATGGATATCGGTGGCCACCCACCTTTTCCAACTGGCTCAAAACAGCTCTCTGGCAATTTTGGCAATTTACTATTTTTACCAGGTTTTAGCTTCCGGGGCCATTTTGAGGGCTTAAATGAAGGTTTTTTGAGATAGAGGTTCTTAATGATAGCCAAAGGCATGATTGATCCCCCAAAATGAATCTCCTTGATGATACCTTTCCAACAAGCTATCATACGCCTAAAACGGAGATCGTATGCAAAAGTTACGACCCCAGAAAGTTGATGTACTAACTTACCCAAATGGGGCCCACATGAATTTTGGCACTTCATCTCCTAGGGTTAGGTTTTTGGATGTTTAGGACTTTTTTCATTCCATTTTATTGTAAAAATTCCTTTAGAGCCTCATTGTAATCATCTTCTTGCGAATGCAAGTAGCCGTCACATATCTTCTCAGAGATATGCTGCCACCATTCTAGCGAGTCTTCACTCTGTATTTTTATAGTCTCTTTACATTTCTATGATTAATAGAAATCATGTATTACTATATATCTATGTTTATGGTTGCATCTATGATACATTTCTGTTATATTATTGAATATCTGCAGTATCTCTTTGCATTTATTTATTATATCTTCGCTCTCATTTCGTGCCGAAAATAATCTGGATCAAAATTACTAAGGAGTGGTCGACGAACCTCCTCATCCCAGTTGACCCCGCAGAGCTCTCTAATGTTGATAGTCCAGAAGTCGTGCATGATACAACTAGACAGAGCAAGACCAAGAAGAATGAATAAGCCTAGGATGTCCACAACACTTCATCATAAACTCCCTCTATCTCACCTGAGCGCGGAGGTGATGGTGAAGATATAGATGGCACTGAAGTCGAACAAAAGAAAGATGAGGTCACACTGCCAAGAGATGAAGATGATTCCTCAAAGAAAAGGAAGTTTTCCCCTTTGAAACCTTCTTCAAGGAAGAAAATGAAAGCAACTAGAACCAAGTTTGAGACCACCCTAACCTCAGACGACTTCGAATTCATCGTCACTACACTGAACGATGCTTCGTTGGAGATAGCAAAGAAGCAGGAAGCCAAGCAGGAGAGTATGTTCAGTTGGATCAAGGTCGAATTTCAAGAAGTGCAATAGCTACTACAGTCCAGCCGCACAGTATCCACTGTGCCCCTGTCGACAGGAACACCAGAAATGGGATATGAGCCATCTCAACTCCATCGGATTGCTGACATAGTCGAAGCTCACCTTTGACAAGAACAAGAGGAAATAGCACAAGCCACCTAGGCTTTGGCAAAAGCACAGGGAGCTCTGTTAGAACAACGCAGTAATGCAAAACAAGAGAAGATTTCTATGCAAGAAAATTTTGATGAAGAGAAAGCAAAGCTACAACAAAGCAAGGAAAATTTGCTCGCTGAGAAACTTGAAGTTAAGGAAAGGGTCAACAAAGCACTTTTCTCTGTGAAAATCATTAAAGTCCAGACCGAGGACCAAGTTCCACAGTAGGTGGCACAATTGGAAGAGGTAATCCAGAAGCTCTAGCAGCGCATCACAGATCTAGAACTCTGTGTTGTACCCGAAACCCCTCAAGAGATAAGATATCAGCGAGAAGAAATTGCTCGCAGCGCAGTTGGAAGATTAAAATCTCTTGCCTTAGAGTGCAAGCAGCTAAGTAATCAGAGCACCTAGACATACAAAATCCTTACAGAGAATCCAGAATTGCAGACGTTGGAGTCGCAGCTCCAAGAAGAAAAAAAACATGTGGATACACTACGGGTACAACTAAAGGCCCTATCAGTTGTAGACAGAATGAAGAGATCACATGAACAATGCACAGCTCAACAGCAGGTTCATATGCTTCAAAGTAAAGTGATGGAAGTCACTCAACGACTTCAACCTAGGAAAGATCAAGCATGCCTATTATTTACAGAGGTCAAGAGCCAACAAGAAGATCTTGAACAGGTCGTCCTCTCAGCAGAGTAGTTCTTGGAGGGACTGGTGAATGACACACTGATCCAGGAGTTCACTGAGCAAGAGGCTACAACAAAAAAACAATTCAAAGCAGCTCAAGCCAAGATCGAGGTGTTCGAGGTAGAATTGGTCAGATTGAAGTGACTCGGGACGAGTCCCAGGTGATTGTTGGGGACCTGTTGGCCCTTGACCAAGTTTTGAGAGTTTCTTGGTCATTTGACCCATTTTGGGACTTCGACAACCTGTTGAAGGAGGAGCACAAGATGAAGCGGAGATCATAGGATCTCAAACCCATTTTGGGACTCTTTTTGGGTTGTTGGGAATATGTAATGGGAAAGGGATTTCGACCCATGGGTTTACCCATGTTTAAGGCCTATTTTGTAATGTATAAATAGATACCTAGATGATGTAGGAAAGGGTCAATGAGATAAGTGCCAAGTGCAAGTAATAGTTGTATATGCTCTGTGCATGTTCTGTGAGAATTGCAAGGATAAGTGCAAGTGGCGGTAAGAGATTGAGTAGAAGCTTTTATGTTGTAACCTAACTCGGGGAAGGAGGATCTGGTGAGGTGTGCGCATATCTCCTATCCTATGCAGAGTGGGGTTTGTATGGATCTGTGCATATAGATGACTGATTGAAGATAATAAAGAGGAAGAGTTGGTGGACGTAGCCCCAGGAGAGGGGTGAACCATGTAATCACTGTGTTATCTTGCTTGGGTCTTGTCTGAATGTGTTTATGTCTTATTTGCTTAGTGCTTTGAGATGATTAGATAGATATTCTTATGCTCAGTGCTAATAATGTATGGAATGTTAGATATAATATACATGAATATGCTCAGTGCTTGATCAGTTACGTCCGACCTATTTTACTTATGCTAAGTGCTTAGATTTGGTAGATCACTGTGAGTACTATGAGGCTATGTTTTATCAACGAAGTAGATAATGATTGCATGTTAAAGAAATAATGGTGCTAAGTTCTTTACTAAGTTGTATAATCACATATCTGTGTCCCAGCTAAGGTTGCAGACACTTGGGTCCTGCAACCACCCCTACCTCTACCTCAGGTGAGACTTCGTTTGTTTCGTAGGTGTTGCTGAAAGGGCCGATAGTTAGGGTTTTATTGGTGTGCTCTTGTAGCATTGAACCCTGGGTCTGCCCCTTTGCCAATAGGGTGTATTGGCCAAAGTCACGTATGTACGTGGGCATAGTGTTTTCTTCTCGAGCACATACATGGATTTTCCTTGGACAGCCTGTGTACATGCATGGCCATCTGTTTTAGGAGAGCGCGCCCCATCAAGAACCAAATTAAATGAAAAAATGAAATATTGAAATGCAAGAGGGATGATTTTGTACTTACTTGGTACAAGTAGAATTTTGTTTTGTCCATTGAAGCTCCCAGAATCAACTTCTTTAGCAAAGGGGGTTTTTCTCCTTTTGGTTAATTTTCGAATTGCAATGGTGAAAATGAGTTGTCATCTTCTATTTATAGACTTGTTTGGCCCTTTTTACCACTTTTTAACCCCCTTTGTCATTTTTCCTAGCTTGGTGATCACTTGATTCTATTTTTGAGTTTCTCATTGGACGTTCCAATACTCTTTTCCTTTTGGTTTGGTAAACGTTTTGGTGATGGGTCACTTTTTACTATCCTTTGGTAAAAGTCATTTTTCCAATTTTTTGCATAGAAGTTAGGATTTCATCTCCACTTTCTACACCTAGTTGTCTTTTCCTCTTTTCCATAGGATCAACCCCACCGAAGTGTGACATAGAACCTTCATTGCTGATCTATAAGTGTCGTAATTAGGTGGTAGATCCTACCTATACATGGATTCCCTAGGTAGATCCTTGTTGCATTTTGGCGTCCATACTGTCAGTAATCACTATTGGCTTGGGAGTCCTTGTTAGTCCTGTCATGATTACGAGATTAAGACTCATTCATTTGATGCACCATCATTCTTTCCCTTACCCTCAAGACTCCCAAATGAGCACACTTTGTTGTCTTTCAAGCTCGCTTTAAAATTCGAAAGCAACATCCGACGAGACTGTATTTATTCTTTTCGATCTTGTCTAGATTAACTGAGAAAAGTATCCCCGTGGAGTATTATTTAAGCCCTTTTCAGACTCTCTATAAATTAAAATATTGTTGAGAGATCTTGTTTCCCTTCACGCTCGCCAAACTCAAATTTGAAGGCACATCTGTCTAGCGATAGTTTACCCCTTTTTCGTTTTGGATGGTTAATTTCAAAAATAAAGGTATGCTCTAGGATCTTTGGTTCGCTAGAAGAGTAGTCTCAGGCGTAAGTTTAACCCTTTTTTGGGCCCGAGGAACTAAATATTTGAAAAATGAACATTCTCCTTAGTTTTGGTTTAGCACCTTTTTCGGGCCTTGGAGATTATTTATGAAAAAGGAACCCCCACAAAGCCCATAGTTAAGCTCTTTTTAGACTCCCTAAAATTGAAAAGATCGTCGAGTGACCTTGTTGCTTCACACTCGTTAAAATTGGTCCAGAAGAACATCTATTGGCATGAGTTTAACCCTTTTTCCAGCTTGTATATTATGGTGGAAGAAGGTACGCCTCGAGACATTCGTCTTGCCGAGAGATTTCTCCTTAGTAACTTTTCTACTTTTTCGGGTTAAGGAGATTAAACTCATAAAAAGGTTGTCAGTCCATAGTTAGGCTCTTTTCAGACTCCTTAAAGTTGAAAATATTTCCAAGTGATCTTGTCTTTGTCACACTCGTTAAAATGGTTTTGAATAGATGTATTTTCAGTGCAAGTTTAACCCTTTTTCAAATTGACTAGACTATCTCCGAAAAAGGTACTCGGAATCTTCTTTTACATTTTTTCAGACTCTCTAAACATGAAAAAACTACTGAGCTTACCTTCTCTAGGCTCGTAACAATTACATTGAAGGGGGTCTCATTGTGTCTTTTTTAATCGCATTTGCATCTCTAAGTCTTTGGCCTATTGTCAGCTCCATGTTTCTCTCAACTAAACCTTTGAAGCATGGATTATGCGCAATCCTTGTAGCACTTCTTACCTCTGTGACCTGACACCTTGACCCATGTAGGAATTTTCCCCGAGTGTCCTTTTCGTGCACATGTCTCCTTGCTCTGAGCATTAGAATGTTCCTTGTGCTTGGAACTAGTATTATTTCTTGTGACATCTGTTCCTCCTTTGTAACGTAGCATTCTTTTATTCTTTTTAAATCTCTTAAAAAATTGAAAAAGACAAAAAAATCAAATACTCCAAAAAGAGGGGACGGGAAATATGTATTCTTTTTTTAGCAGCACAAAGAGTCACCCTTGGACAAAGAAAATCCTTTTGTTTGTTCGTCAAGCATTGGGATCTAGTATGACCTTAGGAAGTTGTTCTTGCTACATAGAGTTGTATCTTCCTCCATTTGGTTGCTCTTCCAAACACATGGAGAGTTTGCGTTGCCTCCTGCATCGTGAACTTATGTGAATTCCATGTTTCCTGAGTCTAATCATGTTTCGTGCATTTGTCAAAGGTAAGTTTCACTCAACCTGAGTCAACCTTTCTGTAGTTTGTCTCTTGATCTCATGAGTCGGCCATCCCGAGAGTCCAATCAAGTCCAGATTCAAAATTGACGAAGTTCTCTACATGATCATCAAGATCCTCATGTATTTTCCCGATGAGTCATTGAATACCTCGGGGTAGTGAGTTATACACTCCCATTGTACTCCTACTTGAGTTTTGAAGATCTTGAATTTTTTGCACGAGATCTGAAGGACTCATCTCCAGCCACACGCATCACTAGCGTCTTGAAGATGGATATTGTTGGCATGTTTTCAGGCAGATGTTCTTGTCATTGATGGCAAGATCAGAGTATGCAGCGATGGAAAAACAGGAACAACGTAAGCTCAAAAGAGATAGTGCAGAGGTGCACAAAGAGTGCAAGAGTGTGCTTGTTTATTTGATGGCAAACAGGCAGACAAGGAAGATCAGTAGTGCGGGGATAATTGCATGGAATGATCAAAAGTGTAAACTCCATTTCAGAGTTTTGGATATCAGGCATTGGAGGAGTCAAGGAAGCAAATCACGACAAGAATGCCGAAATGGAAAAATGTGAAACACCAGAATACGTTGATTCGACTCCATTTCAGAGTTTCAGATACCGGGAGATTGAGAAGTCAAGAATTGAGACTCTTCAACACAGGAGTCCCGGAGTTGCGAAATATGGAATCCCGAAATCTCGAAAGAGGCACATCAACAAGAGTTTTACAGACCGAGAAATAACTCCATTTCAGAGTCTCGAATACTAGGAGTTGAAGTGTTGAAACACTTCACCACAGGAGTGCCGAAATGACGAAACGACGAAATGTGAAACGCCGAAATCCCGAAATAGGCACATAAAAAAAGAGTTTCGTAGACCGGGAAATAAATCCATTTCAGAGTTTCAGATATTGGGAGTTGGAAGAGTCAAGACTCCTCATCATCAGGTGTCCTGGAATCGTGAAATGCGAAATGTCGAAATCCTAGAAGAAGGAGGACAATTTTGGATACCGAGAGTTGGAAGAGTCAAGACTCTTCATCATCAGAAGTCCCGGAATCACGAAATGAGAAACGTCGAAATCTCGAAAGTAGGAGGACAGTTTCGGATATTGGGAGATGGAGGAATCAAGACCCGAGACTCTTCATCATAGGAGTCCTGAAGTGATGAAACGTGAAATTGTGAAATGCAGTTTTTGAATAAGGTTGTGGTCACATCGTCAAAGAACTGTAGAGAAGAGTTTGAAGAGTTAAGCTCCTTTTTCGTATTTTTGGGGATCACGACTTGAAGAGTCAAGATGCCTCACAACAGGAATTCGCGACATGCGAAATTGCGAAATGCTGAAATATGAAATGTTGAAATGATCGAAGCTAGTCCAGTTAAGCTCCTTTTTTGGAGTTTTGGAGATCACGACTTGGAGAGTCGAGAAGCCTTACAATAGGATTGCTGAATTTCCAAAATGCCGAAATGAGAAACACGTTTTGGCTCAGCCTGTGGTCATAGCCATTGGTCACATCGACGGAAGATGGAGGAAGGAGCTAGTGCAGACAAGCTCCATTTCAGAGTTTTAGGGATCGGGTCATGGACAGTAACGTAATCTTCACCACAGGGATCCCAAAATGCTAAAGTGCGAAATGGCGAAATGAACGAAAAATTCAATAAAGTCAATTCAACGGTGCAGATGAATTTGAATAAGATAGGAGGGCTACTGTTGCACTTCATAGTGTAACTACTAGAAACAAATGATGGTTTCTGCCAGAGGATGAGATCATCTATGAAAGAGAAGACGAAGAGTCTCAACTACTAGAGAAGCTAAGGAATATCGAGATAACACCCAGTGATGATGGATGCGTAGGTAAAACCACCAGAGAAGCTGAAGAGTTACCATGATGATCAAGCAGAGCACTCACAATGAGTAGGAGATGCAGAATAGAGAGAGACAATGTGGCACACAGGAGATGGGATAGTTGTGGAAGAGTAAAGTGGAAAAAACACCCTGATGTGGAGGAGATTGGGGTGGGAGAGGATGCAAGAGCAAGAAGCAGATGCACAAGGTGCACATAGAGTATAAGAATGTTGAAGAAAAGAAGAAGAAATGGGGTTTTTGTTGGGTGTGATTGAGGTGTGAAGAAGGTGGCAGAGTGCAACAACATAAATGTACATAAGGGGAATGGTGCATTGAAGGGACATGGTGCAGAGAGAATAAAAGGCAAAAGAACAGAAAGCGCAAGGCGTGTGCAGAAGACACTAATGCTGACAGAGCAACGCAGTGTAGCAGAACAGTGACGAGACCGGTAAGCCATTGAAGAACTTTATATCGCTGTAATAAGTATTAATAGCACAGATTAATATTTCAGGTTGTAGGGAGGTACTAGGGAGGATTGTTGTCCTTATAGGTTCAAGTGGGTGCTTGAACAAAGGAAGTTGTAGCTTCCATCTGGTTGCAGCCAGAGAAACCAGGGTGGTAGGGTGGTGCAAGGGAGAACTGTTGTTCTTTGTTATATAGGTTGGTGCCTGTGTGACTGGAAGTTGGTGCTTCCATCCAGTTGGTGCTGGAACACTTAGGGATTTGTTGCTTCCTTCTAGTGGGTGCTAGAGAAACCAGGGAGTTGGTGATTCCTTCTAGTGGGTGATAGAGAAACCAGGGAGTTGGTGCTTCCTTCTAGTGGGTGCTAGAGAAAATAGAGAGTTGGTGCTCTTAGCAAGTTACAACTTGCAAAACAGAGGTTGTAGCCTCACAATGAGTTGGAGCTCATATGTATGATAATGTAAAGAATGTAAATATTACTTATCATATAAAGAAGAAGAGGTTATTACCCTTTATGGGTTTCCTCAGGAAATATTTTTCTCTGTGTATCTCATATGTGTGAATGATGTTGAATTTACTATTGCTTACTTCCCTACACTATTTTGATTGTCATTGAGTTTTCTGTAAAGAGTTTAAAATATGCATAATTGTTTGAGCAAGGTTACAACTGATT
>JASDQU010101479.1:149803-171979 GCA_032191745.1 Picea mariana
TCAACCAATAAGGCCCCTCTGCTCAATGGAACAAACTTTGCCTTCTGGAAAGTTAGAATGAGAACCTACATAATGGATTTAGGTGCAGATGTCTGGGATGTGGTAGATACTAGTTATGTAAAGCCAATTGTATTAGCTAATAAGGATGACAAGCTAGAATTTAGCTTCAACGCTAAGGTTATGAATTCTATCTTGAGTGGGCTTGGAGAAGTAGAATTCATAAAAGTTATGCACCTAGGAACTACCAAAGAAATGTGGGACAAACTCATTAGCAGTTATGAAGATAATGAGAAGGTAAAGGACGCCAAGCTTCAAACCTACAAAATACAGTTTGAACAAATGAAGATGAAGGAAGATGAAACTATTGGAAAATGCTTTCTAAGAGTAGAAGAAATGGTAAATGCAATGAAAGCACTTGGTGAAAAAATTGAGGAACCTTCTTTAGTTCAGAAAATCTTGAGATCTCTCCCAGATAGGTTCAAACCGAAGGTCTCTGCTATAGAAGAACTTAATGATCTAAAAACCTTGGATTTTGATCAACTTCTAGGAACATTGACTGCATATGAAATGAGAATAGTTAAAGATAAACCCACCTCCAGAGAAGCATCATTTAAAGCAGACAAGATTGAGGATTCTGAGCCTAATGAAATTGAAGCAAAATTTGTGAAGAGACTGAAGAAGGGATCAGGCAAATACAAAGGTAAAATGCCTTTCAAATGTTTCAACTATGGTAGGATAGGTCATTTTGCAAATAAATGTCCCCACAAAAGAAAGGATCAAACATGTGATGATGAGGAGAAGCACAAACACAAAAATTTCTTTAAAGAGAATAACTTTAAGAAGAAAAGTCTTTGCATAAACAAGGATGATGATCCTTCAGATGATGAAGACAATGACTCCTCTATTGAAGATAAACTAAATGACTTCATACTTATGGCTAAAGAGGATTATGATAATAAAAGCATAAGAAGTGATGCTAATGAAGAATAAGTTGTGGTTGACATGGAAGGAGAACTGATCAGTGCACTGGAAGAGATTGACAGACTAATAATTAAGAACAGAAAGCAAAGACAATTGCTGATACAGTTCGAGAAAGACAATAAAGAACCTGATGAAGACCTTGCCCTACTAAAAGTGGAATTAAAAGAGGCAAATAAAATCGAAGACATTCTGAAACGACAGTTATCAGAAAAGAAGGCAAGATGTGAAGCCTTAGAACAAGTAGTGAAAAATGGAGAAGTTTCAAGCCTTGTATAATCAGAATCTGTCAAGTATCAAAGCCTCAGAAGGATTAGCCACCATTCTGAATCAGCAAAGGAATCCAAAGATGAAAACTGGTCTGGGTTATGAAGAGGGATCAAGTAGTGGTAAGCCAAGAAACGAAGAACCCATCAAGTTTGTCAAATCTATGACCAATGACAACAACAAACCTGCAGAAACAAAGGAAGACAATCAGCTGCCCAGGACGAGTAAAGAAAAAGGTGTCAGGAATGAATCTGTAGAACAAAGAAATAATGCCCTCCCTATTGAAATATGTCATCAGCATGGAAGAAATCGATTTGCTCAAAGAAGACAACCATTTTCCAAGTACAAAGAATTTTTCTATGGCAATTGTTTCTACTATTCTAACTTTGGTCACAAAGTTGTAAATTGTTCCTTAAGACTTAGACATGAGCAATTAATATTTCAAAGGAATAAATACTTTCCACAAAAAATAATGATACAGCCAAGTAACAAACCTTCACAGATTGCAAATTGCCAAATTAAGTCTAAAGACATGCAACTAAGGAGGTCAAGAAATAATCAACAGTCAATGAGTAGAAAATGCTACAACAATAATTTTGACCTATTGAAAAATGAGATTGAATGCTACATCTGTCATAACTATGGACATAAATCTGTTGACTGTTGATTAAGGAACTATGAACCACATTTGAATTCCCCTGCTAAAATTGTCAAAGTTTGGAAGAAGAAAGAAAGTGACAAGTGTGGATTAGTGTTGACAGCTCAAAGAAAAATGAACCCTTGGTATATAGACAGTGGATGCTCCAAACATATGATGGGAGACAAAGATAAGTTTCTATATCTAAGTGAAAGCAAATCAGGAAACACAACCTTTGGAAATGATGCTCTAGGTAAAATAAAGGGTAAAGGGACGGTGAGTTGAAGTAATGGAAAGGGAAAAGCCCAAGATGTTCTACTTGTAGATGGATTGAAACATAATCTGCTCAGTCTAAGTCAAATGTGTGACAGACGATGTGAAGTGGTGTTCACATCCAAGCACTGAAAAATAAAGTCTGTAAACTCAGGACAAGTGGTGGCCAAAGGCATAAGGACAAAAAATAACGTATATGTGCTGAAAGAAAATAGAGAAGAGTGTCATCTAAGAAAACATGATGAAAGCTGGTTATGGCATAGGAGACTTGGACATCTAAACTTTGATCACTTAATCAAACTCAAAAATCTCTAGGCAGTAAAAGATCTTCCGAGAATATCAAAGCCCTAAGATTCAATGTGTAAACCCTGCCAAGTAGGAAATCTAACCAGGACACAGTTTAACTCGAAGATCTTTACTTCAATAGAGAAACCACTCCAACTAGTTCATATGGATTTATGTGGACCAACAAGACAGGAAGGCATAGGGAAAGAAAACTACTTCATGCTGATTATTGATGATTACTCCAGACTTACTTCGGTTGCCTTTCTCAAAGAAAAAGATGAAGCATTTGAGAAGTTTAAAATATTTAAGGCTTTAACTGAGACTCAAATATGCAAGAGGTTAAAGGCAGTAAGATCAGACCGAGGATGAGAGTTTATGTCAAGTGATTTCAAGGAATTCTGTGATAAGCATGGGATCAAGAGAGAACACACAATCCCAAGAACTCCACAACAAAATGGAGTAGTTGAGAGGAAAAACAGAACAGTGCAGGAAATGGCCAGGTCAATGATGAATGAGAAGAACATTGGTCAAACCTACTGGGTAGAAAAATACACAAAACAATCCACGTTCTTAACAAAGCCCACCTCAGACCACAAAGTGACAAGACACCTTATGAACTGTGGTATGGGAGACTTGCCTCAATCAAATACTTCAAAGTCTTTGGGAGTAAATGTTACATAAATAATAATGATGAGAACCTTGGCAAATATGATGACAAGGCTGATGAAGGTTTCTTCTTAGGATATGCTACAAACAGTAAAGGATATAGATGCTATAATAAGAGGCTGCATAAAATGGTTGACTGTATTGACGTAAAAGTTGATGAAGGAATCCCAGCAAGAGAGGGGTACAATAATGAGTCTTCTACAGGGGACACAACTAAAGATGAAGATGAACAAGTCCAAGAATCAGAAAATGAAGATTCTGAATCAGATGAAGACACAAATACTCAGATAGACTCAAATAAGTAGGCAACTTCAAATTCCTCCTCCAGAATCACTCAAAAGAATCATCCTACAAGTCAGATAATTGGTGAAAAAGACAAAGGTGTACAAACCAAGAGAAAGATAATAAAAAATACCGAGCAATCACATATAGCTTTCATATCCATGTTGGAACCCAAGAATTTTAATGAAGCTAGCAAATATGACCATTGGGTTAAAGCAATGAATGATGAACTTGATCAGATTGAGAAAAATAATACGTGGGAGATGGTTCATAGACCCGAAGGTAAAAATGTCATTGGTTCCAAATGGATCTTTAAGAATAAGTTGAATGAGCAGGGACAAGTTGTCAAGAACAAAGCAAGATTGGTCTGTAAAGGCTATGATCAAATAGAAGGACTGGATTTTGATGAAAATTTTGTGCTCGTAGCAATATTAGAAGCTATCAGAATATTTCTTGCCTATGCTTGTCATAAAAGGTTTAATGTCTATCAAATGGATGTCAAGTCAACTTTTCTAAATGGAAATTTAAATGAAGAAGTCTATATGGAACAACCAGAAGGTTTCAAACTATCTGATAACCCTGACTTAGTATGCAAGCTGAAGAAAAATTTATATGGGTTAAAACAAGCCCCTCGTGCCTGGTATCACAGACTGGATATGTATCTCAAAGACAAAGGGTTCAAGAGAGGAACAATAGACAACAATCTATATATCAAAGCAGAGGGTAATGATTTTCTCATTGTGTTGGTCTATGTGGATGACATCGTCTTCGGATGTAATTATGATCAATTGGTACAATGTTTTTCTTCTTCAATGGAGTTTGAGTTTGAAATGTCTATGATAAGTGAATTGTCATTTTTTCTTGGTCTGCAAATTACACAGAGGTCTGAAGGGATGTTCATTTCTCAAGAAAAATATCTAAGAGAAATGTTGAAAAGGTTTCAAATGGAAGATTCTAAACCTGTGGGTACACCTATGGTTACTGGATGCAAATTAAGCAAGGATGATGACTCACCTGATGTTGATCAAAGTTTATATAGGTCAATGATAGGCAGCCTGATGTACATCACAACATCTCACCCAGACATAATGCATGTTGTTGGAATGGTAGGAAGATATCAGTCTGCACCTAAACAGATTCATTTGCAAACTGTCAAAAGGATATTCAGGTATTTGAAAGAAACAATGACTTATGGTCTGTGGTATCCCAGAAATCAGAATTTTCAATTAATTGCCTATTCAGATGCAGATTGGGCAAACCATGTTGATGAGAGAAAAAACACCAGTGGAGGATCATTCTTCCTGGGTGACTCATTAGTAGCATGGCTTAGTAAAAGCAAGGTTCCATTTCTTTATCAACTACAGAGGCAGAGTACATTGTTGTTGCTACCTGTTGCACTCAGTTATTATGGATGATTTAGACACTTGCAGACTTGGAGGTAAAATACACTGCACCGATCCCAATTCATTGTGATAACACTAGTGCCATCATTGTGTCTAATAATCCTGTATTCCACTCCAAGACCAAGCATATTCCCATAAAATACCATTTTCTGAGAGAGCATGTCACCAATCAGGTTGTTCAAGTCCATTACATTCCAACCAAAGAACAAATTGCAGACATATTTACTAAACCCCTAGCCAAGACACCATTTGAATATCTCCGACAGAAGCTAGGTGTCATACTGTCTCACACCTAAGAGAGTCCATCCTGTTATGGGGAGTTTTATATTGATTGAATATCTGATACCTCCTAAAATTACTGCAACAGCTCAGGGGGAGCATGTTTCCTTTGAAATTGATGTCAAAGGGGGAGAAAAAGGAGTGGTCCGGACCAGATGCTACAGTTGGAGGTCCAAATAGATTAATGAAGTCATTCAGGGTTGCCATCAATGCAAAAGGGGGAGATTGTTGGCATGTTTTTAGGCAGATGTGCTTGTTATTGATGGCAAGATCAGAGTATGTAGCGATGGCAAAACAGGAACAATGTAAGCTCAGAAGATATAGTGCAAAGGTGCATGAAGAGTGAAAGAGTGTGCTTGTTTATTTGATGGAAAACAGGCAGGCAAGGAAGATCAGCAGCACAGGGATATTTGCATGGAAAGATCAGAAGCGTAAACTCCATTTCATAATTTCGGATACTGGGCATTGGAGGAGTTAAGAAAAAAACTCATGACAAGAATGCCGAAAGGATGAAATGCGAAACTCCAGAATATGTTGATTTGAATCCATTTCGGAGTTTTGGATACTGGGATATTGAGAAGTCAAGAGTTGAGACTCTTCAACACAGGAGTCCCAGAGTTGCGAAATTTAGAATCCTGAAATCTTGAAGAGGCACATCAACAAGAGTTTTACAGACCGGGAAATAACTCCATTTCGGAGTCCCATATACCGAGAGTTGAAGTGTGGAAACACTTCACCACAAGAGTGCCAAAATGTTGAAACAACGAAATGCAAAACACCGAAATCTCGAAATAGACACATAAACGAAGAGTTTCGCAGACCGGGAAATAACTTCATTTTGGAGTTTCGAATATCGGGAGTTGGAAGAGTCAAGACTCCTCATCATCAGGAATCCTGGAATCCTGGAATCATGAAATGAAAAATGATGAAATCTCGGAAGAAGGAGGACAGTTTTGGATACCGGGAGTTGGAAGAGTCAAGACTCCTCATCATCAGGAGTCCCGAAATCGCGAAATGCGAAACGCAAAAATCCTGGAAGAAGGAGGACAGTTTCAGATACCGAGAGTTGGAAGAGTCAAGACTCTTCATCATCAGGAGTCTCAGAATCGAGAAATGCAAAATGCCAAAATTCCGAAAGCAGGAGGACAGTTTCGGATATCGGGAGATGGAGGAATCAAGACCCGAGACTCTTCATCATAGGAGTCTTGAAGTGATGAAACATGAAATTGTGAAATGCATTTTTTGAATAAGGCTATGGTCACAGTCGGTGGTCACATTATCGAAGAACTATAGAGAAGAGTTCGAAGAGTTAAGCTCCTTTTTCAGATTTTTGGGGATCGCGACTTGGAGAGTCGAGATGCCTCGCAACAGGAATTCACAACATGCGAAATCGTGAAATGTCAAAATACGAAATGCTGAAATGATCGAAGCTAGTCTAGCTAAGCTCCTTTTTCAAAGTTTTAGAGATCACGACTTGGAGAGTCGAGAAGCCTCACAACAGGATTTCTGAATTACCGAAATGCCGAAATGCAAAACACGTTTCGGCTCAGCCTGTGGTCACAACCATTGGTCACATCGGTGGAAGATGGAGGAAGGAGTTAGTGCAGACAAGCTCCATTTCAGATTTTCGGGGATCAGGACATGGAGAGTAACGAAATATTCACCACGGGGATCCCAAAATGCCGAAGTGAGAAATGGCGAAATGAATGCAAGATTCAATAAAGTCAATTCAATGGTGTAGATGAATTTGAATAAGATCGGAGGGCTACTGTTTCACTTCATAGTGTAACTACTAGAAACAAATGATGGTTTGTGCCAGAGGATGAGCTCGTCTATGATAGAGAAGACGAAGAGTCTCAACTACCAGAGAAGTTGAGGAATCTCAAGATAACACCCAATGATGATGGATGCGTGGGTAAAACCACCAAATAAGCTGAAGAGTTACCATGATGATTAGTCAAAGCGCTCACAATGAGCAGGAGATGCAGAATAGAGAGAGACAACGTGGCACATAGGAGATGGGATAGTTGTGGAAGAGTAAAGTGGAAAAAACACCCCGATGTGGAGGAGTTTAGGGTGGGAGAGGATGCAAGAGAAAGAAGCAGATTGCATGCACAAGGTGCACAGAGAGTATAAGAATGATGCAAAAAAAAATAAAAATGGGGTTGTTGTTAGTTGTGATTGAGGTGTGAAGAAGGAGGCAGAGTGCAGTAGCAGAAATGTACAGAAGGGGAATGGTGTATTGAATGGACATGGTGCAGAGAGCATAAAAGGCAAAAGAAAAAAAAGCGTAAGGAGTGTGCAGAAGAAACTGATGCAGACAGAGCATCCCAATGTAGCAGAAAAGTGATGAGACTAGTAGGCCATTGAAGAACTTTATATCGCTGTAATAAGTCTTAATAGCAAAGATTAATATTTCAGGGTGGTAGGGAGGTGCTAGGGAGGAATGTTGTCCTCAGAGGTTCAAGTGGGTGCTTGAACAAAGGGAGTTGTAGCTTCCATCTAGTTGCAACCAGAGAAACCAGGGTGGCAGGGTGGTGCAAGGGAGAACTATTGTTCTCTGTTATACAAGTTGGTGCCTATGTGACTAGAAGTTGGTGCTTCCATCCAGTTGGTGCTGGAACACTTAGGGATTTGTTGCTTCCTTCTAGTGGGTGCTAGAGAAACTAGGGAGTTGGTGCTTCCTTCTAGTGGGTGCTAGAGAAAACAAAGAGTTAGTGCTCTTAGCAAGTTGCATCTTGCAAAATAGAGGTTGTAGCCTCACAATGAGTTGGAGATCATATGTATGATAATGTAAAGAATGTAAATATTACTTATCATATAAAGAAGAAGAGGCTTTTACCCTTTATGGGTTTCCTCAGGAAATATTTGTCTCTGTGTATCTCATATGTGTTAATGATGTTGAATGCACTATTGCTTACTTCCCTGCACTATTGTGATTGTCATTGAGTGTTCTGTAAAGAGTTTAAAATAATCATAATTGTTTAAGAAAGGTTACAACTGATTCACCCCCCCCTCTTAGTTGTTCAACAGATACTATACTTGTATATCTTCGTCTAATTTTAAGATGTATATTCACTGTGTATTGCTCGTGGATACACTTTATATAGTAGCCATGATTTATTTCATCTTGAGCATGGGTATGCTCGCCTCAGATAGACAATTGTTTTTTGTAGATGGCACCTCCCAAACTCTAGTCCCAGACTCACTCAATTTCGTACATTGATGAAGATATTGTAATGTATTTCAGCCATCAGTTGCTCTTTTGACCTCACACATTAGCGGGCATCTATTATAGCCCTAAATTTCCCTACTCATGCATACATGGCCTTGGCCCTCTTACTTGCATATTTTTCCAAAGAACTGCTGAGAAGCTCTTCTTAAAAAAACATTTTTTGGAAGATGTGCATGCCCTGCACCATTACAGCCTACATACATACGCTTGTTGCACCACTACAACTCGCTTACATACACCTGCTGCACCATTACAACCCGCATATGTTGGATCATGTTGTCATTGATGCTAAAGGTTTGATTGATTGATGTCAAGTGATTGATTGATGTCAAATGATTGATTGATATCAAGGGATTGATTGATGCCAAAAGATTGATTGATTGATTGTTTGATGTCAAAGGACCAATGTATTTTCATAGCGTACTAATGTAATATGTATTTTCCTTGATGTGAATGGATTGATGTCAAGTGGAATTAGTCATATGTTGTCATGCATAGATGAAGATGGATCAATGAGTTGTCATTAATAGATGATGCATAGATGAAGATGGATCAATGAGTTGTCATTGATATATGATGTGGAGTTGGATTAATGTAAAGATGACTCATTATTGTCTTATCATGGTTGATAAGGAGTACAAATATATGAACTCCAAAGTGGTCCCCTTATGGTGAAATCCATCATAGGAATATGCTTGGCGGTTGAGTTATCCTAGAAGTATGGCTAGAGAACCCATTCTTAATTGTGGAATAATGAGATGAAGATCAAAGAACCTGTCAGTGAAACTATCCTAGATGGATAGTGCTTGTCATGTCATTTCCGGTGGTATGTGGAACACCACATAACTCCTCATGGTTTGAGAGTTATGGCCTTACGAAGTTGGAGGACCCTCATATGATGGCTTGAAGCCCCAAAAGGTCAAAGAAGTCAAAAATATTACAAAGAAGATATTATTTAAATAAAGTGAAGTGATTATTTAAATATTAAAATAAAGTGACAAATTCAAGGAGGATTATTTAAATAATCAAATAAATGGATAACTTTCCAATTATGGAAAGCAGTTATGAGAAAGTTAACCCTAAAATAAGGAAAGAGGGTTAAGTGGTCAAGTGGCTATTGGATACATGGACAAGTGGAAAATTGGGAAAATTTGAACATAAGTGACTATGTGGGCCAAGTAACCTAGAAGATGCTTCTAAGGAAGCTACTGAGAGTATAAATAAGAGGCAAGGCGTATGTTTTAATAAGCATCTCTTGAGAATGTATTGAAGATCTATTCTGAGAGAGAGATGATCTGGAGGATCTCATGGACGCATAAAATTTTCGGTAAGTCTGAGATCATGATAGAAAAAGTTTTGGAAGTTCAGAAACCCTAGTTTCTGAGGTATACGCGGGTTGCAGTGAGACAGGATGCGTACATATCCGGGATGAATGAGGACAGAGTGCATACAATGGATAAATTCATGAAGACTTGTGGGTGAGTTGGTGCCAAGCTCTTGAAGACTGAATCAGGTTCCAGATATGCATTCTATGAGTTCAGATCTGCCATAGAAACTCTGGTATGGTTACATTTTTGTCTTGATGGATACTCTTGCTTCTTGTGTGGTGAATGTTAAAGGCATTCTTGGTATGGTTGTTTTGATTTGGTTTGTAGTGAGAAACACTCTTATGATTCAGTACTGATATGATTTCCATAGTATGCTGATTTCTTATACATGATTAAGTAGCATTCATATTCTATGGTTGAGGAGCATGAGTAAGTTGTTGGAGAACTTGGATGTGTTGTGACTAGTTATGGTTCATATTGGACAGTGAAAGACATAAGTGAATCTAATTAAAGGTTGCATAGGATCTAAGTTTATCTTGAAGAGAAAACCCTAAGTAACTTAGAAGTGATACACAGGTTGTAGTACAGATGGACCGCGTACATATGTGAGTTGTACTACTGGTAGGGTGCGTACATATGCGTGTTGCACTACTGACAGGTCACGTACCTGTTGACAAATTGGTATCTGTTGAGGATTGTTGCCTCATCTCAGTTGGTGTTGAGTGTGTAAGTTGAGTCTTGCATTATAGAGCTGGTTCTCTTGTAGAGTTGTACTATATTCAGTCGTTGTTGATAACCCAAGGATTGTAGTCTGTAATAAAAAGAAAATTGTACATACATCTTGTGTTCTTTATGTTCCTTGTGGTGATGATTTATTGATGATATATGTTGTTGATTTGTGTTGTTGATACATGTTCACATTCAACTGTTTATAAAAGACAGTAGTAGGCAATGAATAAAATGATGATTTCTAACTAAGGAGTTTTTGTGTAAGGGGAAGTTTGTGAAAAGAGCCCTACACTGCTCAACCCCCCTCTCTCAGTGTAGTCAGTGTGTCCAACAATAGGTATCAGAGTGGGCCTTCACTATAAGCCTTAACAAGCTTGGAGGAGATCCATGGACACACAAATGGACGATGAAGTTCCAATCCTTGATGAGGAAAACTATTCTACATGGAGAATAGAAATGAGGGTGTATTTGAAGGAAATGGGAGCATGTATTTGGAAGGAAGCCATTGGTGGATCAGTTTCCTTGAAGAACAAGTCAAAGTTTGTAGCTTAAAGGGAAGTACAGAAGAACGATGCATTGGCTCTCAAGACCATTCTTAGTGGACTCTCAAGTCCTATCAAAGAGAGCATGGGACAATGCAATTTCGCCAAGGATCTATGGCTAAAGATAGAGAAAACATACCAAAGAAAAAAGGAAGATATTGAAGACAACTCCATCAAGATCAATGAAGGTAAAGAATATCCAAAAAATCTTGATTGAAATATTTCTAAATGTGATGATGTTGGCAAAAAGTAAAATCTTGAAGACAATTCAAATGAAGGTAAAGAATCATGTGATGATGTTGGAAAAAAGGAAAATCTTGAAGACAATTCCAATGAAGGTAAAGAATCATGATGATGTTGGCAAAAAGGAAGATCTTGAATACATTCCAAATGAAGGTAAAGAATCTTCAAAAACCCTTGATTGCAATAATTCAAAATGTGATGATGTTGAATATTTCTCTACAACTAAAGAAGAAAATTTAGAAATAGTTTATGTAGAGTTTGATGGTAGTTATCCCATGGAAAGAATAGAAGAAGAATTATCAGAACTTGAAAAAAAAGTTGAGTGGGATCTATATGAATACAAATATGATCATTACTATATAGACTGTAGCTATCTTTTCGATAACACTAAAAATTTTCTTAAGAAGAATCAAAGGCATGTCTTGAAGTTAAAGGAAATGCTCAAAGAACAAGAAGAGAGTAAAAAGACTCAATTAGAAGAAAATGAATAAGAGATCAAAAGACTAATGAATAAAAAATAAGATAAGAAGGTAGATGATGAGATTAGAAAAAGTCTTGAAGTTATTTTCCATCTCAAGACTCAAATTGAGGAAGCCAAAAGGGTAGAGGAACTATTGAAGAATCAAGTAAATGAAAAGGAAGAGTCATGTCATTAGTTAGAAGTTGAAGTTGTTGATCTTAGAAAGAAAGTAGAGAAGTCAAAAAAATGATTGAATAGATCAAAAATCTTGAATGAGATCCTGGAAAATCAAAGATCACCAAATGATAAATCAGGTCTTGGATACAACAAAGAAGCTACACATGTGAATGGACAACAAAAGACACAAGTGAATGTGATTAAAGGTTGCAGAGGATCTGAGTTTATCTTGAAGATAAAACCCTAAGTAACTCAGAAGTGATACACATGCTGTATTAGAGACTAGTCGCATGCATAAGTGAGTTGTACTACTGGTAGGGTGTGTACATACGCATGCTGCACTACCGACAGGTCGCGTACCTATTGACAGATTGGTATCTATTGAGTATTGTTGCCTCATCTCAGTTGGTGCCGAGTGTGTAAGATGAGTATTGCATTATAGAGTTGGTGCTCTTGTAGAGTTGTACTCTATTCAGTTGTTGTTGATAACCCAAGGATTATAGTCCGTAATAAAAAGAAAATTGTACATACATCTTGTGTTCTTTATGTTCTTTGTGATGATGATTTATTGATGATATATGTTGTTGATTTATGTTGCTGATACATGTTCACATTCAACTGGTTATAACAGACAATAGTAGGTAATGAATAAAATGATGATTGCTAAATAAGGATTTTTTTTGTAAGGGGAAGTTTGTGAAAAGAGCCCTACACTGTTCACCCCCCCTCTTAGTGTAGTCAATGTGTCCAACAACGTATTCTTGCAAAAGTTGCAAAAAATAAAAAGTTGCAAGGAATTCGTTGAAATTCACGGGCTATTGGGAGTTTCCCAACTAATTCACCTGCTATAGCTCGTCGCCCAACCGAAAAACCATCCTTTTGTCATATAAAAGGAGGTTTTGGGGTCTCATTTCACATCCAAGGATAATAACAGTGAAACTATGCCCAATTTCACTTCCCCTCCTTGCCCAACATATTGATTCCTTTTGTGAGATACTGCCTCGGCATTCCCTCATCGGCCCCTTCTTCCTCCATTCAACCCATTCCCTTCCATTGAGGTGATCATAAGGTTGAGAGAAGAATTCCATTCAAGGTGCACTTGGAGCATGGTAAATAGGTGCTCAGAAAAGGTTCACAGAACATTGGCTGACACAGATTATAAGGTATAATATTTGTATGATGAATAAAAGAATCACATTTTCTTGTCCCAAATGATGGTGTTTTGAGTATTTTTATTGATTTATACTTAAAATTTTATATCTAACCCTATCTTATGGATATAATAGCATGCTTGTAGTTCTCTTTTTCCTATATTTGGATGTAGGTCAACTTTGGGAGGAGACGTGCAGTCAGTGGAACTTTCAATCTTGAGGAGATCATCACCAAATGTTCACCAGATGTGGGATCAAAGGTATAGTTACCTGATATCTTCTCTTATTTTCTTTTGTTACATTAGTTTTAGTATGTTTGGGGTAGTATAGAAAATTGATTGACTTTTAGATGGTTATTCTCTCTGTCTACATATTGAACCTTGGTGTATTTAAAGGGGGGTTTTCCCCGCTAGCAGCAAGTTGCTACAATATGAATACCGCTTCTTCCAATGTTCTGATACTCATCAATATCTTCGTAGTCAGATGATATATTCCATGGGACCTTGAGAAGTGTTACCTTCCATCAAAGAAATTGGTATCTGTAATCGTAAGAGAGTCTATACTGGAAATAGGTGCATGCTCGATAGTTTCCAGGTTCTTCACTTTCCTGGTCTGCATACGAGACATCTCACCTGGGTATATTGTTACACAAGAGACCAAAAACTAGCCACCTGCTAAATAGTTACATAAACTATCAAATTCAAAACAAATAGCATACATACATGTTTGCTTTAGGCTTTGGAGAAAGTATGAACTTATCTATATTACCACGATCTGAGCACTTACACTTTCAGAGGTTTCATGGGGATAAACAAGATGTCGATTATAGTTGAAAAAAGTGTTATATTTTACAGTTTTTCCCTAAACCTTGTGTAATAAATACTAAGTGCATTACAATGTTCGCTTGGTTAGAGACGTATGACCTCTATTAATTCTTCGATGAAAAATCTGTGTTTTTTTACCATTGGTGTGTCATCGGGGGTATATGGTTGGGGATATCGTGGACAAGATTTCTAATCAAGCTATCATTGGGAGGTTTGATAGAGATAGATGTTTTTAAAATGCTTAAAGAAATTGAACTCTTCTGACAATGATTACCTTTTATAACATGTGTTTTCCCTGGAGAAATGTGTTAAGGGTACAAGTAACCAATTAATTGACAAACTATTAAGTATTAATTCATTTGTATATCCAATATCAACTACCATTTCATTCATTACTTTACTTTACCAATTTTATCGACTTGTTGTATGTAAGAGGGACACATAGAAGGCACACTTTATAGAGTCATGATAGCATAGTTGGAGGAATCAAAAGGTACAATTATTGGGTATCAAGGAGTCGACTTCCCAATAATAAATCTTGGGTAGTTTCATCATTGGGATAGTCTAATTGATCTTGTAGATAGGAAATTTATTTCATTCTCCGATGAAGAAATGGTAATATTTGAAAATGTGTGCCTATGAAATGATGCCACATAGCACACAATATTGTAATAAATACTTGGTTCGATTAGATCAGAGTGTTGGGTTTTGTTAGGAACCCACTTCACACATGGTACAATGATTGATTCTAGAGAGGTTTAAGGACCAATCCTCTTCTGACATGTATGCACCAAAATAGATGCCTTCACTTATGTACCTTTTCATTGTCTGAATATTTCTCAAGAGGGGACATCAACATATACAAGGAAGTGAATTCCATCTACTCTGATGATGAAAATGGAGTTTTCCTTTGAGAATCATGTATTGATTAAAATCGTGTGTAGGTTAGATGAGATAAAGGGTGAGGGGTCCACCTTGTCATGTTTACAATAAAATAGTATGAAGAGTAATCTCCTCTTGGCACATATGTATGGAAAAGGGATGATTAAAAAAATAATATGGTCCTTGCGTCGACCAGGGTATCGTCGTCGGAATATTTATCAGTGAATCCATGTTTTCTTGGTAATATTATCCAACAATATCGACTCTCGATGATATTTTTGAAACAATGTCATCGTCAGAACAACAGTTGGGGAATACAAATATCATGGCTTTTAGCAGGAAGACCCGATGAAACAAGGGTCATACAAGTGAGGAGCTTTAGCATTATTGTGGAGGGGGGACCTCGAGAATATTAAATACTCGAGTGGAGATGAAAAGGGGGCCATTAACTAATATATATTGAAGGTTTTGGTATCGATCATTATTTCCTTAGATCAACTTCAGATATTATATACAAAATATAGTCTTATAAATGAATAGCTAGTCAGGTTAATAGTGATCAGTACCTTGCTAAAATTTCAGTAGGAGGGTACCCACTAAAATATTCTAAGCTAAAGGATTTCAGTGGGTTGTTGTGGACGTCACAATAGGGTCCTCCATGGTCTTGTAGCATTTCCTTCCTCAAAGATACCTGAAAAAACAAAGTGTCTTCCTATAAAATACTAGAATAAACCCTCAAACAATATAGTATTACATAGTAGCTTTGACAAGGAAAGACAAGCTTATTTCAATTATTATCCAACTAAGTTGCAATGAAGAAGATACCTCCTTATATAGATGAGGCACCTCATGAAACCATGAGTGAGAACCATGTTCTAATACCATCTCAAACCAATAAAATAATCCAATAAGTAGTGTTCCCTCCCAAATGTGATCTAAAAAGCTCATAAATATCACATGCATGGTCAATAGGGGCCCAAGAATAAGTTTGTTTTCCTAACCTCCTCCATGAATCAAGGAATAAATTGTGGTGTCTAGAAGAAAAACCGAAAAAGAATAGGTGTGTTCCATAAGAAGATAACCACTAATGGCACATGTGGCGCTAAGAATGAGGTGGTCCATCAAATGAGTGATCAAATAGAGTTATAACCACCTCAAATAACTCATAACAACATGTAATAACCTCATATTGAACCCCAACAATCTCATCAACCTCACACGTGTGGTAAAAATGTCCAAGAAAGAAAGTGTTCCCTATAGGAATGGTTTGTGTGGCACATTATGATGACATGAAATCATTGTCATCACCTAATGCATTTTCATAGATCCCAATGGAGTAACATGTATCCCAATATGGTGTCATAGATCCCAATAAAAGTGGCATAGATCCCAATGTGGTGTCACATATCCCAAGAAAAATGACACATATCCCAATGTGGATGTATGTGTTTGTATGTTGGTACATGGATACCAAGAAAATATCATAGATCCCAATGCAATGTCATGGATCATAGAGAAAGTAAATGAATCTCAAGGCATAGTACATGTATCCCAAGGAACAAAATCCACCTTCATGCATGTACACAAATCCCAATGCATGACGCCCAGTCATAGTGGTGAGTTAAGCTCCATTATACAAGTCATTAGGTAGTGCACACAAGTGATTTTCTCTAGAAACATCATAACATTAATTTAATTTTAAGATTTACCTAAGTTTTTCCATGGGGTAACAACCTTAACCCTTATTACATGTGACAAATCTTAAAACAAAGAGGTAATTCCCAGATCACTGAGTTAAGGGTAGGTAAATTTGATGGATAATTTATGGAAGGAAAAAAGGGAAAATTTATGAATAAACTTGCATAGTCATATATGACATGTAGGTCTTCTTTATCTAGCCTTAAATAGATAGGGGTCTTCATTAACTTCCATGATGGCCTTAATGAGGGTGTGCTAGGCTTATAGTTACCACTTAAGCACTTTGTTTTACTACCCCTTCTTTTATTTGCATTTTTCTTTTGTTTTTCCTTCTTTCTTTGCTTTGATTTATTAATTTATTAAGATATGCTTAATTAAGAATAGGAATTAGGAGTAAGGGACTTTTAGTGATATGCCATAGCTCTAGCATTATTACTTTTTAAATTGTTTATCTTCTGTTCACTTCTAACCCTTTTGGATTCATTTGAATTAGGATTCTATACAATGGAGTCTTCATTTTCTTTGTTGGACCTCAGTAAATGACATATGACAAGTCAACCATGAACGCGAATAATTTTTTTTATGAATGGAATGGTATTGGAAAGAGGAGAGATAGAAAATGTGAAGTATGGTTAGGAAATGGAGTATGCCACCTTAACTAGATCCTCAGTAGTACAACTTGACTTAAGACGTGATGACACTTATTTAGAGGAAAATTATGTCCCCCATGGTATAATGAGGAAAATAATAAAATTATTAAGGTTATAAATGTTATTATATCACACATAATGTTTACCATGTTCACAACTAGACAAGAAACCATCACACCATGTCTAAGGAAGAAACCAAAGATGAAACCATAGCACAACAACTAAAGTGAACAAGCTAAACTAAAGAACCATGAACATGTTCATGAAATCATAATGTACCATCTTCTAGTACATATGTCATCTGAGGTGTATACTATAGGAGTTGATATACCATGGCTGAAGCATCTGAACGAACAAGGGAGAACTGATGTGAGGTTAGATCATCGTATGTATGAAGGAGAATTGGAAGCAAAAGTATGAGTTTGGATGAGATGAGTGGGAGATATCACGCAAGTTGGAACACCACACCCGATAAGAGGGTGGCTCTGGACGTAGTTACCCCTAAGGGGGAAACATTTGATGCATACTTGGAGACATGCATTCTCAAAACAAGAGTGTATAATAAATCTAGAATCTCATTCAAACATGTGATGTACACACATATAAACTCAATAAAATATTAGAAACTAAAGAATAGGGTGATTCTACCACCTTGGTAAATCACTAATTTGCATGAAATAAATATTTTTCTAAGTTTAATTAAAACATGTAAAGAAAGCATGTAATTATTCTAAGACAGTGCTTGAAAATAAATTATTCTAAGGAAATCAAATGTATCAAATGAAAATCAAGCAATAAACACATAAGAGGAAAAACACAAATGAGAGCAAGAAAATGCATGGAAAAAAAATTAAACAAGCATCCTAGACTAATGATAAACAGAGCTTAAGATTTTCCTAATCGTAAAAGATGATTAGGCACTAGGTATGCTAGGTGATATAATACAACCAGTGCAACCACTTGATGAAATTATCAACTTCATGGGATTTTCCCTTGTGTTTGTTCATGAGCCAAAACAAATAACATTAAATATCGTGTGTGAACAAAAATGAATCTCCCTCATTCCTAGGCTTAGGACCAAAATGGGATCATAATCATGAAGCACAAGGCCAAAATTCTATTGAGGTTGGTTGGTAATGCCACACACTTCTCCCATCCAATAATCAATAGGGATGATGTAATCATTCTTTGAATAATTGGAATGGGTTAAGCCATTGGTCTTACTTGTAGAATCATTGAGGAAAATGGACTTTGAAGGCAACTCCAGTTAGAGTCTATATTAGAATCGTTGACTTTCTATGCCACCCTCAGTTAAAAGAAAGGAAAAGGAATATGAAAACTCATGAATGAAAGCAAGGATATCTAAATAATAAGGAAAATAATACTCCGCATCTATGATAACCCTTTCACAACTTGTCCTTTCAAAAAGAGGGGAACAATTCACTTCATTTTCTTCAAGACTTAAACCATTTGATTCTTTAACAAAATATTCTAGGTTGATTCTTCATAATGTCTAAATTCATCAATCTCAATTTCATCCCCACCATAAATATGACAATTGGGATCCCATTCAAAATAAAAGAAACTTATATCCTATCCATGTCTTCCAATGTGGAAAAGGCCATCAAGGTCATTATTCTCTTCATGGAATGAGGGAAAATCCATGGATTCTTCTACAAACTCTTCCCTTTTAAAATTATCAAAGAATGCATCATAAGGTTCAAAAAATTAAAAGGGGGAACAACTCATAAAATCCTTATTTTTAGGATACTCATAAAATAATGTACCTCTAACCTCATCCTCGACCTCCCTTATTTCTTCTTCTCCGATTTCAGGGGCTAAAGAATGGATAAGAACCTCATAATTTCTCAAGTCATCATCCAAAGTACATACAAATTCATTCATGGGTTCCTTGGGGTCTTCCACATGATATTGTATAAAATTATCCTTATATAAATTCAAATAGGTTCCTTCACAAGTATGTATAGTAGAATAAGAAACATCCATTTGTAGAGAGCCCCCCAAGTCAACAAACAATTTCCTTGATTAAAGCATTCCCCATGAATCCAAAATATCCATGACTACAAAATCCATTAAGATCACAATAACCAAATATATATTCAATCTCACAACAAAGTTCTTGATTAAGCAACCCCAACTTTACTTCCATTTTATCCATGACACATATGTTTCTATCTGGCCTAGCTATCTTAAGGCCGAATTGATGCATAATTGTCAATTACATAACATTGGTGGATTCCCCTGAATCAAACATGCAATTGTGTAACAAGTTGTTTACCCTTAGTCAAATGTAAAAGGGGTTATTTCCACCATTTCCTCCTTTGTGCATGGTTTGAAAAATTATAAGTGCATCTTGGGAAGGATTCTCATCCCCTTTACTAAATCCCAATATTCTTCCAACTTTCCCTCTTAATGATGGAATCTTGATAATTTCAAGGAATGGAACAACTACATGGTACTTTGGAAAGTAGGTATCTAGATCAAGGTTGATGTCCAGAGATGAATCTATATACACATATGAAGCTGAAAAATCACTTCAGGTCCTTGTTGGTTGGATTTCCTTAGAACTACTTGAGTTTGTTGACTTGGAGTATGTTGGGTTTCTTGTTGAAATTGTTTACCCGTTCGTTGATAGGTCACCCAATAATTTTCTCTAATTCTCCTCCTTGTTTTCTCTTGAGTTGATTTAGGTGTCAAGGCTCTTGCAAGAGTGGCTTGGTCAAAATACCTCTCCTTTGTTTAATCATTAGAAAGTTTGTGAACATTGTTGATCATCTTTGGCCATTTACCCCGTTGTATATATATATAAGGTGCCCCTCTACGAAGAGTCGTGACCTTTTTCTCAGGACTCTTTATATTTATTTATTATATTCCCTTTATTATTATTAATTTGCTATTTGTTAGTTTTATTATCTTTATTACTTATTATTTTATTAACTCTTAGGTTATGTTCATAACATTTCCTTCCTCTTCAAAATCGCTTTGTCCTCAAAGGAATGAATTCATCCTTCACGTGACATTTCACCTTGATTCTTGCTTTGTTTGTGATTATTTGGTAGGTTTGCTCGCGGTAGAAGTATGGAATTTGTAATTTCTTTTTGCAAAGTATTTTGGCTTCTTGAATCTACTAATGTTTTTTTTGTCTTGACTATTATGGAGGGAGCCACTATTCCTCAACTGAGGTGGAATATAATGAGTCGTAGGTTGCTTTATTTCTTGTTCTTGGATTGTAGCCCTGGTATTTTCTATATAATATTGCTTAATGTATGTGATTGATGCTAATGATACCTTCGGTGGTTCATCATCATTATAATCTTGCATGTCTTCCTCAACATGAACCTCTACCTATTTTCCATTATCGATTTTGCATTGATACAATTGTTTAGATGCACATGTATGGCTTGAAAACCAAAATTTACCACATTTACGACATTATTTTTCTTTCTTTTTTCTTCATCTTCATTAGAGTTGCTTATGGACGTGTCTAATTTCCTTTCATCTTCATGTTTTTTAGACTTTTTATTGATACATTTGTCACTTGATGACCATTTGTCTCCACATAACCTGCAATCGGTGTATTTTCATCGTGAATATGTCTTATCGAATTTATGTAATGATGACCTCTCAAATTTTTTCTCTGTAGCTTTAGCCTTACATTTTGCTACTTCAAAAAACATAGCATGATGCATTTTTAATTCATTTTAGATATGCAATTTAAGACCTTCCAGATAAGATTGGATTAATTGATCTATAGATAACCCAAATACTTGTGTGGTGGGAGCTTCCCCTTGATGCGTGAATTAATCTAGACTTCTTTTTTGTTGTAGTTTGGTGAGTTTCGAAAAGAATTCATTTTCAGTGATTCCCTAGAATATTTTAAGAAAATCATTTTTAAAAGAATGTAAGTTGTATGAGTGATTTTTTTTCTTCCACCACATATACCAATTGTATGCTTCACCTTCTAGATGCATGGAAACATTTTTACTTTTTCTTCATCTTTTGTAATATTATATATCTTGAAATATTCTTCAACCTTGTTAAACCATGCCACACATTGATTTTCACTTCCGTTATATTTTGAAAGTTCTCTTTTGGCCCTAGGTGGGTATATCATGAAGGGATAATGTTGGGGGGCTCCTGATGGATTATAGGGAGGTGGAGGTGGTGGAGGTGAATATCTAGACGAGATTGAAGTACTCTCTTTCTTGTTGTGACATCAAGAACCTTGATTGTTTTAATAATGTTATGAGTGTCATGTTTTTTATCGTGATATTTCTTTATGTCTTTATACTTTTGATCTTGGTCTTGCTTCATGCCGTCTATGTTGTTTTTCATTTTGATTATGAATTTTTCCATAATTTCACCTTTAATATTTTGTATTATCTCTTGTTTGAGTGTGTCATTATTGTTTTTTTTATTTCATAGTTTAGATTATTGTGATTTTTTTGATGATATCTTTGAGTGTATTGAATTCCTTTTCTATTTGTTCTAATTATTTTTTAAGATCATTCATACTTTAGTGGTTGGAGGTGTATATTTGTGTGTAATTTTGGCAATGTGAAGCAGTGGAGGTGGGGCAATGAAGATATATATTTGTAACTTTATTTACTTTCACACTTTTACCATAATTTTCACGGTATTCACTTTTATGTGAATACTTATAAAACTTATCCTCCATGTAAAGAATATTGCTTTAACCCTTTTACTTTTTCACATTATTCACTTTTATGTGAATACTTATAAAATTTATTCCCCACATAAAGAAATATTACTTTTACCTTTTTTCCTTTTCATGTTATTCACTTTTACGTGAGTACTTATAAAATTTATCCCCCACATAAAGAAATATTACTTTTACCTTTTTTCCTTTTCATGTTATTCACTTTTATGTGAATACTTATAAAATTTATTGTTCACATAAAGAAAGATTTATTTTCCCCTTCTTACTCCATCCAAAAATTTGAGATAAAACTTATCCTCCACATAAATAAATAAATATTTGTGTTTCCTTTTTTTTTTTTATGTCAAGAGCTTGGCTCTGATACCAAATGGAGCATATAAAATATTTTATGTGTGCAATAGACTGCGAATATAATAATAATATTTATAATCTCATATGTTATATAAATTATTAAATATTATTATTATATTCTCAGTGTATTGCGC
>JASDQU010101480.1:0-35419 GCA_032191745.1 Picea mariana
ATATATATATGACTTACAAAGACCCCTCATCTCCAAGTTCTTCAAATTTTGTTGCAAAAATCTCTTATTTCCTCTTTTGCAAATTGTCACTTTTTCTTTTTCTCCTCTGATACTTGTCAATATCTTCCACTTCATCTTTTGTTGTTTGAAAAAAAAAATCATGATTCACTTGTTCCATAAGTTATACACTATAATTATCCTAGTGGGATAGTTCAAGAGGTTGAGTTCTCTGAGCTTATGCGGATGTCTTGAGGTTGATCCCTTGAGCTAGTTTCCTCTACTTCATCCCTCACTCGATGTCCCTGTTAGGTCAAGAATTGTATTCATCATTGATGGGTTTACATCAAATACCATTCGTAAAATGTTGGGAAGTGTCCAAGAGTTTCCTTGCCAAGTTTTCCTTGAAAATAAATTATACACTACAATCCTTCCAATAAACTATAACCCAATTTTGAGGAAAATTTAATTTATCCTTTCATTACTTTATGCATTTGCATCCTAGGTGTTACACTCAACATTTTGTAGCTTGACTAACCTACAACCTAAGTTTTCAATTTTTTTAAGGGTTTGGAACCCAACATTGCAACACACTCTTTTCTTTTCCAATCATAATAATGTAATCTAACCTTACAAGTATTGTATGGGCCCATAAATCCATCATGGTTCCCATGACATATTTTACATCACAACCCTACCAACCATAAATTCATCAAATCCACAACTTATCCTTTAAGAAGTAAATTTGAAAAACAAATATATTTTTCCATTCCTAGACGTACTCAATAACCCCGTTGCAATGTTTGGGAAATTATTATAGATTTTGAGACATAATATTCTCCTTAAACATAGATTATTTAAACATTTCTATTGCAGGTAATTTATGAGCCTCCATTTTGGGACATTTTTGGTTATATTTTACCTTTTTCACCTACTCCTTTTTCCTACATTTTACCTTCCCATTATCCATTTTGTTATGTGATATGGGACTAATTGCAATAAGGTAAATAGATTTCATTTTTTTGTTTTATATAGATTTCTATTAAGTCAGGGTTGGTATGTTATCTGAACTTATCTCTACCTCTAAGGACTAATAGTACGTTGTTCTAGAATTTTGTTAGTAATTTTCAGACAAAGTAGAACCATTGTTAGCTATTAGAGAACCATTTATAGTTGCCATGGAACCATCAACAGATGCTACGTAACCTCGTGATTTTTTACAAATATGAGCAATGGGTAATGAGACATAGTGGCGACTAGAAGGATTCAAGAGAGTTATCTCATGAAAAGGATTTCTTGTCTTCTGATAAGCTAGCTATCAAAGATATTATGTGTTTTATTTATCTTAAGGATTAGTACAAATTGAATATTGATATTCAAGGTCATTTTTGGAGGGATTGGGGATGGATATTTGGGAATCCAATTCAATAAAATTGAGTCTCTTAAGCATCAGAAGCACCCTATGTCTCCTATGTTGAATGTTAGAAGTACATATTCTTACATTGAGGTTAGGTGGATCTATCGATTGCACAATGTTTGGTTGCTCCAAATCACATACAAGATTTTATCTTTTGTGTGGTGAGTTGTTTACCAAGGAGTTCCCTCCAAAGCTCATATTGCCAAAATTGGGTTGAGATATGGCCCGTGCATTTGTTGCGATGACTGAAAATTCTTGAAGCACATTTTATGGGAGTGCAAATTTGCTAGAGGTATGTTCAGGATCGACATTCAATGCTACCTTAGAGACAAAATTATTGGCATGCAACTCTTCTTGGTGACACAGGTTCCTTGGTATTGTATCACTTCACAAGCATCTTGAACCCTCTTCGGATCATAACCTTATTTACAACTTGGAATACAATACAAAAATACGTTTTTTTGTATAAGGTTTGTTCAATCAAATCTTTTTGTCACTCTTGGTGAGAAGAGGTATGTGTGAAATTACTTCCCAAAGGATATCTCTTGTAAGGATTCCAAAGAGGTAAATTATTTATCCTATTATGTGTTTATTATTGACCTCTTATATCTTATAAAGAGTATATAAGGTGGATATAAGACATCCTTGTATATACCCTTCCACTTGTTTTGTTTTTTTTCATCTCTCTTGTAAATCTTCTCATTTTAATATAATATGCATTATTCAAAGAAAATTATTCTTCAACCTCATACATGTTGTTGGCACATTACAAAAATCAAATCTCACAACTGGCCACACTCACAATAACTCCTTAATTTTGAAAGTAGTCTTATAGGCATATTCCACTTGTATCTATACTTGGTGGCATATAAACTTCAAATCCATGGATTTGTTTGTTCATTAATTTTGGCACTTGAAGTGTGTCCCCTTTTCAAATTGAATTTATTTTCTATGCCCTCCATCTCATACTTAACTTTCTTTGAAAATGTTTATCATAGGAAAAAAAAATTCCTTTGCTTGTGTCTCTTTATTCCTATTTTGAGATGGTTTTTCCCTTGATTTCACTTTTTCCCTACATTAGAATGGTCACCCACATAAAAAATCCTTACTAGTATCCATTTCCATAATTCCATAGACTCCAAACTTCATTCTATTAGACAACCATGATGCACCAAAAAACCAACAACATATTCTAAGCATATTCTATTTTGTAGAAAGCTCTAGCTAGGTGGCGCTAGAGCTCCAACAATATAGGATCCTATGCTACACCACTTATGAATATTAAAAACTTGTATGGACTCTCTATACCCCATATTTATATGGGGAAAATTCCCCTTAAACTGGGTCTAAGGAATAGGTAGAGCGATAACCCCCTAAAAGACTGACTTGTATCTAATATACCCCAAAACAATATAGAATAAGTGATAATATAAAGGGAAGAGAATATTAAGAATAGAACCTTGAATCCTTTCGGTTTATTTAGACCTCTTACACTTACAGTTTCCTCTTATATCATAGATCTCCTCCCAAAGATGACCTGCAACAGACCAAGAACACAACACAACAGCATATACAATCTCTAGTAATCACTTAAAATCCTAAATATAGATGTAAATGATCAAATATATAAGAACATATACATAAAGTTTTGGGAAAAATATAATCTCTTTTATTCATAAACAATATGAAAGGTTACAACCTTTGCTTGCTGACATTTCTCCACGAACCAAGTCCAGGCTCCTCTGTCATGACTCCAAGTTCACCAATCCCACATAGAATTATCACAACCAAAATGATAACATGGGAAGAAGGAAGGGTTGCATAGGGAGAATGGATGGAAGGGAAATATGAGGGTAAAACTCAGAGAAAGATGCAAAACTTGGGAAATGCGAGAGAGAGATAGAGGATTTTGGAAGAGTTTTATTTTCTTCTTGTTCATATATTCAAGTGATCCCCATAGACACCTTTTTATATGAGAAAAAGATGGTTATTCAGTTTGGGGAAGGGATAAAGGGGATAAAATGGTTAGGAAACCCTTCATAGCCCGTAAAATCCACCGAAATACACACAAATTTATAATTTTTGCATTTTTTGGGAGTAAACGTGGGTTGACTAGCATGCAGAATGCGTATGTACACGGACATATTAGCATGCAACACACATATGTACACAGGATGATAGTGCAGAAGGATGCATGCATTATCCAAAAGGTTTGTTTTTGAAGGAAACCTTAGCAGTATGATTGACAAAGGATGCAAAAGGATGGGCCAATTTCTTGGATGCATAGATGTGGCATTTTTTGACTATAGCAGATTCCCCCTAATGTGTGAGGTCGGAAGAGGAACCGATCGCATAAATATATTGCAACATATATATATAGTGGGAAGGCATGTATTTGAGTGAGCCCAAGACAAGTATTCATGAGTGTGTCATCTGCAAAATAATGATAATCTCACTGAGGCAGGAATAACCATGCTCAGGATAAACTAAGCATGGATGCCAATCAAGTACAATGTAGATCCATGTCATATAAAATAATCATGACTACGAGAAAAATAATAATGTCTATATAGATCGCAGCCGGGAATAATTCACAATGGAGCTACATCTAAAAATCATCTGAAGAGATACAAATACAATGTGATATGCATATCCAGGAAGCATCAATGCTTGTAGTTGGAGGTGGCAGCTTCATAACTCAAGCAATATCTTTAACGTCTTCAAAAATCAGGTAGGAGTATAATAGGAGTGTAGGACTCACTACCCTGAGGTCTTCGACAAACCGTCACAGAAAGATTGGAAGAACTTGAACAATAGGTACTGAACTTCGTTGATTCTGAATATTTACTTGACTGGATTCTCAGGATGGCCGACTCATGAAGGTCAAGACACTAACTGCAAAATGGTTGACTCAGGTTCAAGAACTTCCCTTGGACAAAAGCACGACAAAATGATGAGACTCAAACAACATATTATTAACATAAGTCTATGACACACGAGGCACCACAAACTCTCCATATGTTTGGAAGAGTAACCAAACAGAGGAGTACAGATCTATATCTAACGAGAATAACTTCCTAAGGTAATACTAGATCCCAATGCTTGCAGAAAAAAAATAAGGATGTGCTTTGTCCAAGGGAGACTATCTTACTGTTGATAAAATAAAATGTATGTCCCGTCCCCTCTTTTTGGAATATTTTTTTTTTTGTCTTTTTCAAATATTTAACCAGCTTGAAAGAGAATAAAATAATTTTATGTTACAAAGGAGGAACAAGTGTCATGGGAAAGAAAACTAGTTCCAAGTGCATGGAACATATTGATGCTTAGTGCTAGGAGACATGTGCAGGATAAGGACACTCGAAAAAATTCCTTCATGGGTCAAGGTGTCAGATCGCAAGGGAAAAAAGTGCTACAAGGCTTGCACCTAAGGAATGCTCTAAAGGTTCAATAATAGCAACATGAAGCTGACAATAGGCTAGAGATGCAAGGATGAGACATGCGATGCGATTATAGCATGACACAACAAGAGTCCGTCCATGTAAAGTTTTATGAGCCTAGAGAAGGTAAGCCCGGTGGTTTTTCACTTTTAGAGAGTCTGAAAAACAATAAAAGAAGACTCCAGAGTGATATTTTTCGTAATGTTAGTCTCCAAGGCTCGAAAAAGAATAAAATCATACCATAGAGAACTCTTCTGGTCACTAGGGACAGAGTGTTCCTTTTTCATAGTTAGTCCAGTGGGTCCAGAAAAGGGTTAAACTTAAACGGCAAGGACATCTCTTCAAAACCATTTTAACAAGTGTGATAGAGAGAAGATCACTCAGATATCTTTTCAATTTTAAGGAGTTTGAAAAGAGATTAACTATGTACTCACCCCCATTTTCATAATTTAGTCCCCTGAGCCCGAAAAAGTATAAAAAATAACTTAGGAGAACTCTCCCAGCGAGACATGTCTCCCGAGGTGTACCTTTTTCTTGGGTAATCTATTGAATAAAAAAAGGGTTAAACTTATGCCAAATAGATATTCCTTCTGGGCCAATTAATGAGTGTGAAAGGAACAATACCACTCAGTGATCTTTTTTTGTTTAGGCAGGCTGAAAAGGGCTTAAAAAAGACTCCAAGGGATTTCCTTTTTCATAAATAATTTCCAAGTCCCGAAAAAGTGATAAACCAAAACATTGGGAGAATGGCCCTTTTTCAAAAATTTAGTCCCTCAAGCCCAAAAAAGGGTTAAAATTATGCTTGTGAATAGTCTCCTAGCGAACCGTAGTTGTACCTACAAATTTTAGTTTGATAAGCGTGAAGGGAAACAAGATTGCTCGACAATATTTTCAATTTTAGAGAGTTTGAAAAGGGCTTAAAGAAGACTCCAGCGGGGCTCCTTTTCTTAAGTAGTTTGAACGAGGATGAAAAGGATAAAAAATTTCTCGTTAGATGTCACTTTCATAGTTTAAATGAGCTTGAAAGGAAGAAAACCAAGCTCTAGGGGAGTCCCGTGAGTATAGGCCAGAAAAGATGATGAATAAAAAAGATAAGGCTTCAACACAAAGTAATGGAGGGACTAAAAATACTCCCATGCCTATGAAGTACTTCATCATGGGAATCAAATGGAAAACAATTCTCTAACTAGGATTCCCATGGAAGGAAGGCTCTACCACATAAAGTATGACACACTTATCAGCAAGGAAGGTTAGTGCCATAATTCAGTGGTGTCGATTCTAAGGCCAAATGAACCAGGAAATGGATAATGGAACAATTAAAGTAGGGAAACTTAATATCACCTAACCTATATGCTAGTTTCAAGGTCAACACCTATTAGAATGAATCGATATGGTGAACAAATGTCAAAGAAAAAACGTCTCCAAGATCCTGCATATAAGGTTAATAACACTCATCTAGAAGTTAATAAATCCAATATAGATAGAAAATTCAAAAAAATAAGAGGTTCTACTGAATACAAAAACTGAAAATATAAAACTTGGATTGTACAATATGGTACAAGGCACCACACAACCTTATGACTCATGCACGGTACTAGTTCAAGTAGATCATGTTGCTAGGTTCTGACCAAGAGTCTCTTCAATAGTCAACCTGGAAAGTATCCCAAAAGGGAAGAAAACACAAACCAGCGTGTAAGTCTTCCCATGGTATAGAAACCATATTCATGGCTTCAAGGATAGCCTCATCCTAAGGCAATTCAAAATACGATAAATCACACGAACGAGGATGGTCGACAGTCCTAAAGGGAGAAGTAAACTAACCATTTTCCATATGACAATGAATTTTCTGGATAGGACTAGTAGAGTCTATCAGCAAAGAATCACAAGAACAAGGACTTGAGGATATACAAACAACGATATCATACTCAAAATGAGACTCAAGACCACTCAAACCAAGAGGGGGAAGCAAGGGCTCCCATGCCCCCATTTGATAAAATGACTAATCAATTGCCAAGACCATGTCTCGAGAAGGAAAACAAGATTGCACAGGTTCCTGCTCATAAGCAATTGAACATCGACGATAATATGCCATATAATTAACCTGTGGCGAGGTAGAGTCTACAGGAATACTAGGAACACATATAGGGGTAACATGACCTAACACCGAATTAGGATGCTGGTTATCAGATGCCAGTTGGTTGATAGTGACAATGCTTCCATTTTGAGGGAAATGCATCACCTGAAAGAGTGTAGACACCACAACATTCATAGCATATCAATAATCACTACCGAGAAGCATATTGAAATATAACAGACCTTGCACCACTACAACATTGACAAGTACAGTCTTCCCACCTAATGGGATAGTCAACTAAGGAAAAATCCCCAAATATTCACTAAGACATCTGTCGAAATCCAAAAACTCATGAGAAGCAGACAAAATCTTGGGAGAACCCAAATCTGTCCAAGCCAAGGAGGATAAAATACTTGCGAAGGGTCCTTCATCTACAATACATTGGTAAAAAAAAATTGAATTAACTTCAACCCTTATCTAAAAGGGTGCAAAAGAAGTAAGGTGAGGTTCAACAAGGTCATTCCAATCAAAGAAACCATCCTAGGAATTGGAGGGGGTGAGCTCGAAGAGAGAAGAATGCCCCCTTGTTCTGAAATTATTGAACTAGAAATGCTAAAAACATAGTTGGTAGACACATGAATCCCCATGAGAAGAGTGGGATCAGCTGAATATTGCATCGGTGTGACCACTTTGGTAGTCTCGACAATCTCGAAGAGAATAGAGGGATCAATCGAAGATTGCATCGACATGAGCACTTCCTCGACCAGTGGTTGAATAGACTGCTAGACAACATGGTTTGAAGGTGCAACACCCCCCAAAATAAGAGTGGGTTTGGTCGAAGATTGCATCAGTACGACAACTTCATCAACCAAAGGATGAATAGGCTGTGAGGAAACCTCAAAAGACTCAGAATCAGAATATCTTGCAGATAGGGACCACAATCTTTGTGACTATGGAAGGCAAAGGCATAAATGAGTAAGGTGATATCCTTTGCAGATATTACAAGGGAACTTAGGCTTACGCCCTATCTGTCTAGGTTTCTCAACAGAATCAATGGCCCCAACATGACTAGCAGTGGTTCGTTGCACATATCCAAAATGACTTGTATAGGTTGGTGATTGGTTGATAACATGACTCGCAAAGGCTACAGACCTATCGCCAGTATGACTAGCAGTAACTAGAATTTTACCCCAAGCATGACTTGGATAGGTTGGGTGTTGGTCTTCAACATGACTTGCATAGGTTGAGGAATTATCTCCAACATGACTTCCAAAGGTTGGTGATGTCTTCTTCTTATTCTTCCTCTTTCTATTTTGTTTAGACTTTCAGTTACTAGTAGCTAGACTTTCACCAGAGAAGGAAGAAGGAGGAGGAGAAGACTTTGTTGACAAAGGAACATCAACATGATTCACATGACATAAGGTTCTTAACTAAGAAGCATCAATAGCATTCAAGACATTTGGAATGGTACCCAACCAAATCGGTAGTCCCACATTCAACCTAGGAATGTTCAAAATGGCCATCAAAGGGAGACCAAAGTTTCCAAAAAAAGGAAAACCACAAGAATCCCCTTGTGAAGGGGTTCCTTGGTTGGTATCATAAGGAACTTTGGCTATGAATATTTTATGCATAAGATCTTCCCTTGTGGGATTGTTCAAGTCCATAAAAGTATCACACACTGACTCTGCTAAATTAGTGGTATAAAAATATACGCCTATAAGGAGGTAGCCCACGTTTCTAAGAATAAGACCAAAAATTCCTCACGAACAACAGAGTGGGCGGTCTACCACCTTAGTTCAAAGACCCAAAGAAATGATTGACTAACTCGCAATTGAAAACTAGGGAGCAGAGAGGACACCACTAAGAAGAAAATCCTAAAAAGATACAAGCCAAAAAAACGACCCTTCTGAATGCTTCCAACCCAAGGAGATGAAGTATTGATCATCCAAAGAATTCACAAAGGAAAATGACTAGCCAGGAGAATAATTTACCCAAATCTCTGACCGATGGTCCCTTCGAGTGTCACCTAGACAATACATATTTTGCCTCAGGTATCGCAATACACCCATCGCAGTCACCTGTGTGTCAACCTATATAATCGAAACTAGGCCACCAAATTGTAATAGACAACCGGGGGGGTACATTCGATAGTCGGGAGAGTGTATTGGTAGGGTAACTAAGCCCAAATATCCTCCTGAGGCTTGAAACACACCAGGGCCATAATCACTCTTAGAGTACCTTGGACGGATCCAAGTGTCTCAGAGGTCTGACACAATTTGGGATAGTAACGCTACAGGATTCACCCCCAATACACTCTCTCCCAAATGATTTGTCAGGATTAGGAGTGGATATCTCCATCACCATCCCCCACGTGGCCTCATGTTTGAATCCTATGTTAGACGAGCTTCCCGGATTGAGTAATTACAAGGTGGATTTTTCACACCCTAGAACCGACACCTAATTTAAGTTTTGTTTGGCCTTGGAGAGTTTACATCTCCAAACCTAATCCAACACCCTATCCTATGCTATTGGCTAACCCTAGAAAAAGTGTTACTAATATATTTTAGATTAGCGCATTCGTTTTAGAGGCTTTTCTTACTCAAGGAACGGAAGTGAAACTTATGTTGTTTGAGACTCTTACAAAAAATGAAACTTATAAGAACACTGGAAAATCAAACTTTATGTCAATTATTCAAATGAAAAGAGTTTAAAGGAATAAAAAGCATGAACAATCCTTCAAACCTAAAGATGCAATCTTTTCTTCTTTCAATGCAAAATACACAATGCAACTTTCGAGTGAAACAAAAGAGAAAATGAAAGGATTTTCTTTATTATTTTTTCTTTTGAAATGCTTTCAAGATGAGAAGAAAACGTAACCCTATCCTAATTTCTTTTTCTTTTTCAAATAACAATGCAAAGTAAATGCAAAGAAATAAAGATACCTAAAAAACTAGGTTTTTTTTGCCTTCCAATCAAATCAAAACTAACAAAAGATGCTAAAAGAAACTGTAGAATAAACTATTTTTTTTAAATGCAACTCATTTTTCTTAAAATTCAAGATAAAAATAAGCCAAATATGCTTGGAAACACAGAGCGACGAGAGGATTTTTTTTTTTTTTTCATAAACAATCTGAGCCTGCAAACTGTATAAACCCCAAAAAACAGAAGCTTATGGAACTCAGGAACACCTGGGAACCACAAGTTCCCAGTAGACGAAAGAAAATCTTTTGAAAAAATTCTCCAAAACCACAGAGACGCGTGATGTGCACAACCAACCTGCATATGTACCCAAGCTGAGTATAAAGAAGTACGCGTATGTACGCGTGTTGTATAGTTAACAAAGCGCGTACACCTCTATAAATTTTCAAAAAAAAGAGAAGTTTGGACAGACAACTTGGGCAAGGGAAGTTGGTAAGCATATGTAAGGTGACCAGAGACCCAACTTGACTCAAAACACTCAGAAACAACTAAAAATCAAACCAAACCAAGATCTCCCACTGAGATCTTAGAGAGACTCCCGAGTGGAGTCGCCAATTATTCTATGGGGAAAATTCCCCCTAAAATGGGTCTAAGGAATAGGCAGAGTGATAACCCCCTAAAATAATGACTTATCTCTAAACTACCCCAAAACAATATAGACTAAGTGATAAGAGAGAGGGAACAAAAGATTAAGAAGAGCACCTTGAATCCTTTATGTTGATGAATACCTCTTCCACTTACTTTTTCCTCTTAGATTACATATCTCCTCCCAAAGTTGACCTTCTTAGGGAAGGGTACAAGGGGTAAAATGGTTAGGAAACCCTTCATAGCCCGTAAAATCCACTGAAATACGCACAATTGTATATTTTTTACATTTTTTGGGAGAAAACGTGGGCTGACTAGCATGTAGAACACGTATGTACATGGAAATATTAGCATGAAACACACATGTGTACGTAGGATGATAATGCAGAAGGATGCATGCATTATCCAAAAAGTTTTTGTTTGAAGGAAACCTCAGTAGTATGATTGACAAAGGATGCAAAAGGATGGGCCAATTTCTTGGATGCATAGATGTGGCATATTTTGACTATAGCAGATTCCCCCTAATGTGTGAGGTAAGAAGAGAAACCAATGGCATAAATATATTACAACATATATATACAGTGGGAAGGCACGGATTTGAGTGAGACCAAGACAAGTATTCATGAGTATGTCATCTGCAAAATAATGATAATCTCTCTGAGGCAGGAATAACCATGCTCAGGATAAACTAAGCATGGATTCCAATAAAGTACAATGCAGATCCATGTCATATAAAATAATCATGACTACGAGAAAAATAATAATGCCTATATAGATCGCATCTGCGAATAATGCACAATGGAGATACATCTCAAAATCATCTGAAGAGATACAAATACAATGTGATATGCATATCCAGGAAGCATCAATGCTTGTAGTTGGAGGTGGTAGCTTCATAACTCAATCAATATCTTCAAGGTCTTTGAAAATCAGTTAGGAGTATAATAGGAGTGTAGGACTCACTACCTTGAGGTCTTCGACAAACCGTCACAGAAAGACTGGAAGAACTTCAACAACAAGTATCAAACTTTATTGATTCTGAATATTTACTTGACTGGATTATCAGGATGGCCGACTCATGAAGGTCAAGAAACTAACTGCAAAATGGTTGACTCAGGTTTAATAACTTCCCTTGGACAAAAGCACGACAAAATGTTGAGACTCAAAAAACATATTATTGACATAAGTCTGTGACACATAACATGCCACAAACTCTCCATATGTTTGGAAGAGTAACCAAAGAGAGGAGTACACATCTATATGTAATGAGAATAACTTCCTAAGGTAATACTAGATCCCAATGCTTGCAAGAAAAAAATAAGGATGTGCTTTGTCTAAGGGAGACTATCTTACTATTGATAAAATAAAATGTATATCTCGTCCCCTCTTTTTGGAATATTTTCTTTTTTTGTCGTTTTCAAATATTTAATGAGCTTGAAAGAGAATAAAATAATTTTATGTCGCAAAGGAGGAAAAAGTGTCGTGGGCAAGAAAATTAGTTCCAAGTGCATGGAACATATTGATTCTTAGTGCTAGGAGACATGTGCAGGATAAGGACACTCGGGAAAATTCCTCCATGGGTCAAGGTGTCAAATCGCAAGGGAAAAAAGTGCTACAAGGCTTGTAACTAAGGAATTCTCTAAAGGTTCAATAATAGCAACATGAAGCCAACAACAGGCCAGAGATGCAAGGATGAGACATGCGATGTGATTATAACATGACACAACAAGACTCCTTCCATGTAAATTTTTACGAGCCTAGAGAAGGTAATCTTGGTGGTTTTTCACTTTTAGAGATTCTGAAAAACACTAAAAGAAGACTCCAAAGTGATGTTTTTTGTAAGGTTAGTCTCCAGGGCCCAAAAAAGAATAAAATCATATCAAAGAGAACTCTTCTGGTCACTAGGGATAGAGTGTTCCTTTTTCATAGTTAGTACAGTCGGTCTGGAAAAGGGTTAAATTTAAACTGAAAGGACGTCTCTTCAAAACCATTTTAACAAGTGTGACAGAGATAAGATAAATCAGATATCTTTTCAATTTTAAGGAGTCTGAAAAGAGATTAACTATGGAGTCACCACCTTTTTCATAATTTAGTCCCCTAAGCCCAAAAAAGTATAAAAATTAACTTAGGAGAACTCTCCCAGTGAGACATGTCTCCCAAGGTGTACCTTTTTCTTGGGTAATCTATTGCCCAGAAAAAGGGTTAAACTTATGCCAAATAGATATTCCTTCTGGGCCAATTAATGAGTGCGAAAGGAACAAGACCACTCGGTGATCGTTTTTTGTTTAGGGAGTCTAAAAAAGGCTTAAATAAGACTCCAATGGGTTTCCTTTTTCATAAATAATTTCCAAGGCCCGAAAAAGTGATAAACCAAAACTAGGGAGAATGGCCCTTTTTCACAAATTTAGTCCCTCAAGCCCAAAAAAGGGTTAAACTTATGCTTGTGAATAGTCTCCTAGCGAACCGTAGCTCCTAGGGCATACCTTTTTCATTAAATTATCCATCTAGACAAAAAAAGGGGTAAACTATCACCAGACAGATGTACCTTCAAATTTTAGTTTGACGAGCGTGAAGGGAAACAAGATTGCTCGATAATATTTTCAATTTTAGAGAGTCTGAAAAGGGCTTAAAGAAGACTCCAGTGGGGCTCCTTTTCTTAATTAATTTGAACAAGGCTGAAAAGGATAAATAATTTCTCGTTAGATGTCACTTTCATAGTTTAAATGAGCTTGAAAGGAAGAAAACCATGCTCTAGGGGAGTCCCGGGAGTATAGGCCAGAAAAGATAATGAATAAAAACGATAAGGCTTCAACACAAAGTCATGGAGGGACTAAAAGGACTCCCATGCCTATGAAGTACTTCAGCATGGGAATCAAATGGAGAAAAAATATCTAACTAGGATTATCAATAGAATCAATGGACCCAACATGACTAGCAGTGGTTTATTGCACATATCCAAAATGACTTGTATAGGTTGGTGATTGGATGATAACATGACTCGCAGAGGCCACGAAAGCTACATACCTATCGCCAGTATGAATAGAAGTAACTGGAATTTTACCCCCAACATGACTTGGATAGTCTAGGTGTTGGTCTTCAACATGACTTGTAGAGGTTGACCTATCTCCAACATGACTTGCAGAGTTTGGTGATTTCTTCTTCTTATTCTTCCTCTTTCTATTTTGTTTAGACTTTCGGTTACTAGTAGCTAGACTTTCACCAGAGAAGGAAGAAGGAGGAGGAGAAGACTTTGTTGAAAAAGGAACATCAAAATGATTCCCGTGACATAAGGTTCTTAACAGAGAAGCATCAAGAGCATTCAAGACATTTGGAATGGTACCCAACCAAATCAGTAGTCCCACATTCAACCCAGGAATGTTCAAAATGGCCATGAAAGGGAGACCAAAGTTTCCAAAAAAGGAAAAGCACAAGAATCCCCTTGTGAAGGGGTTCCTTGGTTGGTATCATAAGGAACTTTGGCCATGAATATATTATGCATAGGATATTCCCTTGCGGGATCGTTCAAGTCCATAAAAGTATCACACAGTGACTCTGCTAAATCAGTGGTATAAAAATATACGCCTTTAAGGAGGCGGCTCCACATTTTTAAGAATAAGACCAAAAATTCCTCATGACTGACAGATTGGACGGTCTACCACCTTAGGTTAGAGACCCAAAGAAATGATTGACTAACTCACAATGGAAAACTAGGGAGCAGAGAGGACACCACTAAGAAGAAAATCCTAAAAAGATACAAGCCAAACAAACAACCCTTCTGAATGCTTCCAACCCAAGGAGATGAAGTATTGATCATCCAAAGAATTCACAAAGGAAGACGACTAGCCAGGATTAGCATTTACCCAAGCCTCTGACCGACGGTCCCTTCGGGTGTAACCTAGAGAATACAGATTTTGCCTCAGGTACCGTGATAAACCCATCGCAGTCACCTATGTGTCAACCTTTGTAATGGAAACTAGGCCACCAAATTGTAATCAACAACCAAGGGGGTACATTCGATAGTCGGGAGAGTGTATTGGCAGGGTAACTAAGCCCAAATATCCTTCTGAGGCTTGAAACGCAATAGGGCCATAATCAGTCTTAAAGTACCTTGGACGGATCCAAGTGTCTAAGAGGTTTGACACAATTCAGGATAGTAATGCTACAGGATTCACCCCCATTACACACTCTCCCAAATGATTTGTCGGGATTAGGAGTGGATAAATCCATTACCATCCTCCATGCGGCCTCATGTTTGAATCCTGTGTTAGAGGAGATTCCTGGATTGAGTAATTACAAGGTGGAGTTTTCACACCCTAGAACAGACACCTAATTTAAGTTTTGTTTGGCCTTGGAGAGTTTACATCTCTACACCTAATCCAAGGCCCTATCCTAAGCTATTGGTGAACCCTATAAAAAGTGTTACTAATATATTTTAGATTAGTGCATTCGTTTTAGGGGCTTTTCTTACTCAAGGAATGGAAGTGAAACTTATGTTGTTTGAGACTCTTACAAAAAATAAAACTTATAAGAACACTGGAAAATCAAACTTTATATCAATCCTTCAAATGAAAAGAGTTTCAAGGAATAAAAAGCATGAACAATCCTTCAAACCTAAAGATGCAATCTTTTCTTCTTTCAATGCAAAATGCACAATGCAACTTTCGAGTGAAACAAAAGAGCAAATGAAAGAATTTTAGTTATTATTTTTTCTTTTGAAATGCTTTCAAGATGAGAAGAAAATGTAACCCTATCCTGATTTCTTTTTCTTTTTCAAATAACAATGCAAAGTAAATGCAAAGAAATAAAGATACCTAAAAAACTAGGTTTTTTTTGCCTTCCAATCAAATCAAAACTAACAAAAGATGCTAAAAGAAACTACAGAATAAACTAATTTTTTTTTAAATGCAACTCATTTTTATTAAAATTTGAGATACAAATAAGCCAAAAATGCTTCGAAACACAGAGAGACAAGAGGTTTTTTTTTTTTCATAAACAATCTAATCCTGCAAACTGTATAAACCCCAAAAAACAGAAGCTTACTGAACTCAGGAACACCTAGGAACCACATGTTCCCAATAGAAGAAGGAAAATCTTTTGAAAAAATTCTCCAAAACCACAAAGTGCATGATGTGCACAACCAACCTGCATATCTACCCGAGATGAGTATAAATAAGTACATGTATGTTCACATGTTGTATAGAGAACAAAGCGCGTACACCTCTATAAATTTTCAAAAAAAGAAAAGTTTGGACAGACAACTTGGGCAAGGGAAGTTGGTAAGCACCTGTAAGGTGACCAGAGAACCAACCTGACTCAAAACACTCAGAAACAACTAAAAATAAAACCAAACCAAGATCTCCCACTAATATCTTAGAGAGACTCCCAAGTGGAGTCAACAATTATTCTATGGGGAAAATTCCCCCTAAACTGGATCTAAGGAATAGGCAGAGTGATAACCCCCTAAAATACTGACTTATCTCTAATCTACCCCAAAACAATATAGGCTAAGTGATAAGAGAAAGGGAAGAGAAGATTAAGAAGAGCACCTTGAATCCTTTATGTTGATGAATACCTCTTCCACTTACTTTTTCCTCTTAGATTACATATCTCCTCCCAAAGTTGACCTGAAGCAGACCAAGAATGCAACACAACAACATATAAAATCTCTAGTAATCACCTAAAATCCTAAATATAGATGTAGATGATGAAATAGATAAGAACATATACACACAAAGTTTTGGGACAGAGATAATCTCTTTTATTCATAAACAGGATGAAAGGTTACAACCTTTGCTTGTTGACACCTCTCCACGAACCAAGTCCGGGCTCCTTTGTTGTGACCCCAAGTGCACCAATCCCACATAGAATTCTCACAACCGACATGCCAACATGGGAAGAAGGAAGGGTTGCATAGGGAGAATGGATGGAAGGGAAAACTAACGATAAAACTCAGAGCAAGATGCAAAACTTGGGAAATGCGAGAGAGAGATAGAGGATTTTGGAAGAGTTTTATTTTCTTCTTGTTCATATATTCAAGTGATCCCCATAGACCCCTTTTTATATGAGAAAAATATGGTTATTCAGTTTGGGGAAGGGATAAAGGGGATAAAATGGTTAGGAAACCCTTCATAGCCCGTAAAATCCACCGAAATACACACAAATTTATATTTTTTGCATTTTTTGGGAGTAAACGCGGGATGACTAGCATGCAGAACGCATATGTACACAAACAGATTAGCATGCAACACACATATGTACGTGGGATGATAGTGCAGTAGGATGCATGCATTATCCAAAAAAAAAAAAATTGAAGGAAACCTCAGCAGTATGATTGACAAAGGATGCAAAAGGATGGGCCAATTTCTTCGATGCATAGATGTGGCATTTTTTGACTATAGAAGATTCCCCCTAATGTGTGAGGTCAGAAGAGAAACCGATGGAATAAATATATTACAACATATATATACAGTGGGAAGACACGAATTTGAGTGAGCCCAAGACAAGTATTCATGAGTGTGTCATCTGCAAAATAATGATAATCTCTCTGAGGAGGGAATAACCATGCTCAGGATAAACTAAGCATGGATGTCAATCAAGTACAATGCAGATCCATGTCATATAAAATAATTATGACTATGAGAAAAATAATAGTGTCTATATAGATCGCAGTCGCGAATAATGCACAATGGAGCTACATCTCAAAATCATCTAAAGAGATACAAATACAATGTGATATGCATATCCAGGAAGCATCAATGCTTGTAGTTGGAGGTGGTAGCTTCATAAATCAAGCAGTATCTTCAAGGTCTTCAAAAATCAGGTAGGAGTATAATAGGAGTGTAGGACTCACTACCCTGAGGTCTTCAACAAACCATAATGGAAAGACTGGAAGAACTTGAACAACAGGTATCGAACTTTGTTGATTCTGAATATTTACTTGACTGGATTCTCAGAATGGCCGACTCATGAAGGTCAAGACACTAACTGCAAAATGGCTGACTCGGGTTCAAAAACTTCCCTTGGAAAAAATCACGACAAAATGATGAGACTCAGACAACATATTATTGACATAAATCTGTGACACATGAGGCACCACAAACTCTCCATATGTTTGGATGAGTAACCAAACAGAGGAGTACATATCTATATGTAACGAGAATAACTTCCTAAGGTAATACTAGATCCCAATGCTTGCAGAAAAAAAATAAGGATGTGATTTGTCCAAGGCAGACTATCTTACTATCGATAAAAGAAAATGTATATCCCGTCCCCTCTTTTTGGAATTTTTTTTTTTTTGTCTTTTTCAAATATTTAACGAGCTTGAAAGAGGATAAAATAATTTTATTTTACAAAGGAGGAACAAGTGTCATGGGAAATAAAACTAGTTCCAAGTGCATGGAACATATTTATGCTTAGTGCTAGGAGACATGTGCAGGATAAGGACACTCGAGAAAATTCCTCCATGGGTCAAGGTGTCAGATCGCAAGGGAAAATTTTTCTACAAGGCTTGCACCTAAGGAATGCTCTAAAGGTTCAATAATAGCAACATGAAGTCGACAATAGGCCAGAGATGCAAGGAAGATACATGCAATGTGATTATAGCATGACATAACAAGACTCCTTCCATGTAAATTTTTATGAGGATAGAGAAGGTAAGCTGAGTGGTTTTTCACTTTTAGAGAGTCTGAAAAACACTAAAAGAAGACTCCAGAGTGATATTTTTCGTAAGGTCAATCTCGAGGGCCCGAAAAAGAATAAAATCATACCAAAGAGAACTCTTCTGGTCACTAGCGATAGAGTGTTCCTTTTTCATAATTAGTCCAGTCGCTCCGGAAAAGGGTTAAACTTAAACTGAAAGGACATCTCTTCAAAACCATTTTAACAAGTGTGATAGAGAGAAGATCACTCCGATATATTTTCAATTTTAAGGAGTCTAAAAAGAGATTAACTATGGACTCATCACCTTTTTCATAATTTAGTCCCCTGAACCCGAAAAAGTATAAAAAATAACTTAGGAGAACTCTCCCAATGAGATATGTCTCTTGAGGTGTACCTTTTTCTTGGGTAATCTATTAGCCAGAAAAAGGGTTAAACTTATGCCAAATAGATATTCCTTTTGGGCCAATTAACGAGTGTGAAAGGAACAAGACCACTCAGTTATCGTTTTTTGTTTAGGGAATCTGAAAAGGGCTTAAAGAAGACTCCAAGGGGTTTCCTTTTTCATAAATAATTTCCAAGGCCTGAAAAAGTGATAAACCAAACCTTTTTCACAAATTTAGTCCCTCGAGCCCAAAAAAGCATTAAACTTACACTTGTGAATAGTCTCCTAGTGAACCGTAGCTCCTAGGGCATACCTTTTTCATAAAATTATCCATCTAGACCAAAAAAGCGGTAAACCATCACTGGACAGATGTACCTTCAAATTTTAGTTTGACGAGTGTGAAGAGAAACATGATTGCTCGATAATATTTTCAATTTTAGAGAGTTTGAAAAGGGCTTAAAGAAGACTCCAGTGGGGTTCCTTTTCTTAATTAATTTGAACGAGGTTGAAAAGGATAAATAATTTCTCGTTAGATGTCACTTTCATAGTTTAAATGATCTTGAAAGGAAGAAAACCATGCTCTAGGGGAGTCCCGTGAGTATAGTCTAGAAAAGATGATGAATAAAAAAGATAAGGCTTCAACACAAAGTCATGGAGGGACTAAAACGACTCCCATGCCTATGAACTACTTCATCATGGGAATCAAATGGAGAACAAATATCTAACTAGGATTCCCATGGAAGGAAGGCTCTACCACATAAAGTATGACACACTTATCAGCAAGGAAGGTTAGTGTCGTAATTCAGTGGGGTCGATTCTAAGAAAAAATGAACCAGGAAATGGATAATGCAACAATGAAAGTAGGGAAACTTAATAGCACCTAACCTATATGCTAGTTTCAAGGTCAACACCTGTCAGAACGAATCGATATGATGAACAAATGTCAAAGAAAAAATGTCTCCAAGATCCTGCATATAACGTCAATAACACTCATCCAGAAGTTAATAAATCCAATATAGATAGAAACTTCAAAAAAATAAGAGGTTCTACTCAATACAAAAAATGAAAATATAAAACTTGGATTGTACAATATGGTACAAGGCACCACACAACCTTAGGACTCATGCATGGTACTAGTTCAAGTAGATCCTGTTGCTAGGTTCTGACCAAGATTCTCTTTGATAGTCAACATGGAGAGTATCCCAAAAGGGAAGAAAACACAAACCATGGTGTAAGTCTTCCCATGGTATAGAAACCATACTCATGGCTTCAAGGTAGCCTCATCCTAAGGCAATTAAAAATATGATAAATCACACGAACGAGGATGGTCGACAGTCCTAAAGGGAGAAGTAAACTAACCATTTTCCATATGACGATGGATGTTCTGGACACAATTGGTAGACTCTATCAGTGAAGAATCACAAACACAAGGGCTTGAGGATCTACAAACAGCGATATCATACTCAAAAGGAGACTCAAGACCACTCGGACCAAGAGGGGAAAGCAAGGGCTCCCATGCCTCCATTGGATAAAAAAACTAATCAATTGACAGGACCATGTCTCGAGAAGGAAAACAAGATTGCACAGGTTCCTTCTCAGAAGAAATTGAACATCGAGGATAATATGCCATATAATTAACCTGTGGCGGGGTAGAGTCTACACGAATACTAGGAACACATATATGGGTAACCTGAACTGACACCGAATTAGGATGGTGATTATCAGATGCCAGTTGGTTTATAATGAAAATGCTTCCATTATGAGGGAAATGCATCACCCGAAAGAGTGTAGACACCACAACATTCATAGCATATACATAATCATTACCGAGAAACATATTGAAATCTAATATGCCTTGCACCACTATAACATCGACAAGTACAATATTCCCACCTAACGAGATAGGAAACTATGGAAGAATCTCCAAATATTCACTAGTACATCTGTCAAAATCCAACAACTCACAAGAAGCAGACAAAAGCTTGGGATAACCCAAATCTCTCCAAGCCAAGGAGGATAAAAAACTTGTGAAGGGTCCTTCATCTACAATACATTGGTAAAAAAAAATTGAATTAAATTCAACCCTTATTTGAAAGGGTGCAGAAGAAGGAAGGTGAGGTTCAACAAGTTCATTCCAATCAAAGAAACCATCCTAGGACTTGGAGGGGGTGAGCTTGAAGTGAGCAGAATGCCCCCTTGTTCTGAAATTACTGAACCAGAAATGCTAAAAACATAGTTGGTAGACACATGAATCCCCATGAGAAGAGTGGGATCAGCCGAAGATGGCATCGGTGTGACCACTTTGGTAGTATCGACAGTCTCCAAGAGAATAGAGGGATCAACCGAATATTGCATCTACATGACCACTTCCTCAAACACTGGTTGAATAGACTACTAGACAACATGGTCTGAAGGTGCATCACCCCCAAAAATAAGAGCGCGGTTGGTTGAAGATTGCATCGGCACGACCATTTCATCAACCAAAGGCTGAATAGGATATGAGGAAACCACAAAAGACTCATAATTAGAAGAGCTTACAGATAGGGACCACAATCTTTGTGCCTATAAAATCCCAAGGCATAAATGAGTAAGGTGATATCCTTTGCAAATATTACAAGGGAACTTAGGCTTACGTCCTATCTGTCTACATTTCTCAACAGAATCAATGGCCCCAAAATGACTAGCAGTGGTTCGTTGCACATATCCAAATTGACTTGTATAGGTTGGTTATTGGTTGATAACATGACTCGCAGAGGCTACAGAGGCTACGGACCTATCGCCAGTATGACTAGCAGTAGCTGGAATTTTACCCCTAGCATGACTTGGATAGGCTAGGTGTTGGTCTTCAACGTGACTTGCAGAGGTTGAGGAACTATCTCCAACATGACTTGCATAGGTTGGTTATTTCTTCTTCTTATTATTCCTCTTTCTATTTTGTTTAAACTTTCGGTTACTAGTAGCTAGACTTTCGCCAGAGAAGGAAGAATGAGGAGGAGAAGACTTTGTTCACAAAGGAACATCAACATGATTCCTGTGACATAAGGTTCTTAACTAAGAAGCATCAAGAGCATTTGAGACATTTGGAATGGTACCAAACCAAATCGGTAGTCCCACATTCAACCCAGGAATGTTCAAAATGGCCATCAAAGGGAGACCAAAGTTTCCAAAAAAAGGAAAAGCACAAGAATACCCTTCTGAAGGGGTTCCTTGGTTGGTATCATAAGGAAATTTGGCCATGACTATATTATGCTTAAGATCTTCCCTTGCGAGATTGTTGAAGTCCATAAAAGTATCACACACTGACTCTGCTAAATCAGTGGTATAAAAATATACTCCTATAAGGAGGCAGCTCTACGTTTCTAAGAATAAGATCAAATATTCCTCACGGCCGACAGAGTGGGCGGTCTACCACCTTAGTTCAAAGACCCAGACAAATGATTGACTAACTCACAATGGAAAACTAGGGAGCAGAGAGGACACCACTAAGAAGAAAATCCTAAAAAGATGCAAGCCAATCAAATGACCCTTCTGAATGCTTCCAACCTAAGGAGTTGAAGTTTTGATCATCCAAAGAATTCACAAAAGAAAATGATTGGCTAGGAGAAGCATTTACCCAGGCCTCTGACCGACAGTCCCTTCAGGTGTCTCCCATAGAATACAGATTTTGCCTCAGGTACCGTGATACACCCATCGCAGTCACATGTGTGTCAACCTATATAATGGAAACTAGGCCACCAAACTGTAATCAACAACCAGGGGGGTACATTTGATATTTGGGAGAGTGTATTGGCAGGGTAACTAAGCCCAAATATCCTCCCGAGGCTTGGAACGCAACAGGGCCATAATCACTCTTAGAGTACCTTGGACGGATCCAAGTGTGTCAGAGGTCTGGCACAATTCGGGATAGTAACTCTACAGGATTCACCCCCAATACACACTCTCCCAAATGATTTGTCAGGATTAGGAGTGGATATCTTTGTTACCATCCTCCACGTGGCCTCATGTTTGAATCCTGTGTTAGAGGAGCTTCCCGGATTGAGTAATTACAAGGTGGATTTTTCACACCCTAGAATAGACACCTAATTTAAGTTTTGTTTGGCCTTGGAGAGTTTACATATCCACACCTAATCCAAGGCCCTATCCTAAGCTATTGGTGAACCCTAGAAAAAGTGGTACTAATATATTTTAGATTACTGCATTCGTTTTAGGGGCTTTTCTTACTCAAGGAACGGAAGTGAAACTTATGTTGTTTGAGACTCTTACAAAAAATGAAACTTATAAGAACACTGGAAAATCAAAATTTATATCAATCCTTCAAATGAAAAGAGTTTCATGGAATAAAAAGCATGAATAATCCTTCAAACCTAAAGATGCAATCTTTTCTTCTTTCAATGCAAGATGCACAATGCAACTTTCGAGTGAAACAAAAGAGAAAATGAAAGGATTTTCTTTATTATTTTTTCTTTTGAAATGCTTTCAAGATGAGAAGAAAACGTAACCCTATCCTAATTTATTTTTCTTTTTCAAATAACGATGCAAAGTAAATGCAAAGAAAGAAAGATACCTAAAAAACTATGTTTTTTTTGCCTTCCAATCAAATCAAAACTAACAAAAGATGCTAAAAGAAACTGCAGAATAAACTATTTTTTTTTAAATGCAACTCATTTTTCTTGAAGTTCAAGATAAAAATAAGCCAAAAATTCTTGGAAACATAGAGATACAAGAGGATTTTTTTTTTTTTCATAAACAATTTGAACCTGCAAACTGTATAAACCCCCAAAAATAGAAGCTTATGGAACTCAGGAACACCTGGGAACCAAAAGTTCCCAGTAGAAGAAGGAAAATCTTTTGAAAAAATTCTCCAAAACCACAGAGATGCGTGATGTGCACAACCAACCTGCATATGTACCTGGGATGAGTATAAAGAAGTACGCGTATGTAAGCGTGTTGTATAGAGAACAAAGTGCGTACACCTCTATAAATTTTCAAAAAAAGAAAAGTTTGGACAAAAAACTTGGGCAAGGGAAGTTGGTAAGCACCTGTAAGGTGACCAAAGACCCAACCTGACTCAGAACACTCAGAAACAACTAAAAATCAAACCAAACCAAGATCTCCCACTAATATCTTAGAGAGACTCCCGAGTGGAGTCGCCAATTATTCTATGGGGGAAATTCCCCCTAAATTGAGTCTAAGGAATAGGCAGAGTAATAACCCCCTACAATACTGACTTACTTCTAATCTACCCTAAAACAATATAGACTAAGTGATAAGAGAGAGGGAAGAGAAGATTAAGAAGAGCACCTTGAATCCTTTATGTTGATGAATACCTCTTCCACTTACTTTTTCCTCTTAGATTACATATCTCCTCCCAAAGTTGACCTGTAATATACTAAGAATGCAACACACCAACAAACACAATCTCTAGTAATCACCTAAAATCCTAAATATAGATGTAAATGATCAAATAAATAATAACATATACACATAAAGTTTTGGGACAAAGATAATCTCTTTTATTCATAAACAGGATGAAAGGTTACAACCTTTTCTAGCTGACACCGCTCCATGAACCAAGTCCAGGCTCCTTTGTTGTGACTCCAAGTGCACCAATCCCACATAGAATTCTCACAACCAACATGCCAACATGGGAAGAAGGAAGGATTGCATAGGGAGAATGGATGGAAGGGAAAAATAAGGATAAAACTTAGAGCAAGATGCAAAACTTGGGAAATGAGAGAGAGAGAGGATTTTGGCAGAGTTTTCTTGTCTTCTTGTTAATATATTTGAATGATCCCTCTAGACCCCTTTTTATATGAGAAAAATATGGTTATTCAGTTTGGGGAAGGGATACAGGGGGTAAAATGGTTAGGAAACCCTTCATAGCCCGTAAAATCCGTCGAAATACGCACAATTTTATATTTTTTTCTTTTTTTGGCAGTAAACACGGGCTGACTAGCATGCAGAACGCATAAGTACATAGAAAGATTAGCATGCAACACACATATGTACGCGGGATGATAGTGTAGCAGGATGCATGCATTATCCAAAAATATTTTTTTTTAAGGAAACGTCAATAGTATGATTGACAAAGGATGCAAAAGGATGGGCCAATTTCTTGGATGCATAGATGTGGCATTTTTTTACTATAGGAGATTCCCCCTAATATGTGAGGTCAGAAGAGAAACCGATGGCATAAATATATTACAACATATATATACAGTGGGAAGGCATAGATTTGAGTGAGCCCAAGAAGAGTATTCATGAGTGTTTCATTTGCAAAATAATGATAATCTCTCTGAGGCAGGAATAACCATGCTCGTGATAAACTAAGCATGGATGCCAATCAAGTACAATGCAGATCCATGTCATATAAAATAATCATGACTATGATAAAAACAATAATGTCTATATAGATCGCAGCCGTGAATAATGCACAACGGAGATACATCTCAAAATCATCTGAAGAGATACAAATACAATGTGATATGCATATCCAGAAAGCATCAATTCTTGTAGTTGGAGGTGGTAGCTTCATAACTCAAGAAATATCTTCAAGTTCTTCAAAAATCAGGTAGGAGTATAATAGGAGTGTAGGACTCACTACCCTGAGGTCTTCGACAAACCATCATGGAAAGACTAGAAAAACTTGAACAACAGGTACCGAACTTCGTTGATTATGAATATTTACCTCACTGGATTCTCAGGATGGTCAACTCATGAAGGTCAAGACACTAACTCTAAAATGGCTAACTCAGGTTCAAGAACTTCTGTTGGACAAAATCATGACAGAATGATGAGACTCAGACAACATATTATTGACATAAGTCTGTGACACATGAGGCGCCACAAACTCTCCATATGTTTGGAAGAGTAACCAAACAGAGGAGTACACATCTATCTGTAACGAAAATAAATTCCTAAGGTAATACTAGATCCCAATGCTTGCAGAAAAAAAATAAAGATGTGCTTTGTCCAAGGGAGACTATCGTACTGTCGATAAAATAAAATGTATATCCCATCCCCTCTTTTTGAAAATTTTTTTTTTTGTCTCTTTCAAATATTTAATGAGCTTGAAAGAGGATAAAATAATTTTATGTTACAAAGGAGGAACAAGTGTCGTGGGCAAGAAAAATAGTTCCAAGTGCATGGAACATATTGATGCTTAGTGCTAGGAGACATGTGCAGGATAAGGACACTCAGGAAAATTCTTCCATGGGTCAAGGTGTCATATCGCAAGGGAAAAAAGTGTTACAAGGCTTGCATCTAAGGAATGCTCTAAAGGTTCAATAATAGCAACATGAAGCCGACAATAGGCCAGAGATGAAAGGATGAGACATGCGATGTGATTAAAGCATGACACAACAAGACTCCTTCCATGTAATTTTTATGAGTCTAGAGAAGGTAAGCTCGGTGGTTTTTCACTTTTAGGGAGTCTAAAAAACACTAAAAGAAGACTCCAGAGTGATATTTTTCGTAAGGTTAGTCTCCAGAGCCCGAACAAGAATAAAATCATACCAAAGAGAACTCTTCTGTTCACTAGGGATAGAGTGTTCATTTTTCGTAGTTAGTCCAGTCGGTCCGGAAAAGGGTTAAACTTAAACTAAAAGGAAGTCTCTTCAAAACCATTTTAACAAGTGTGACAGAGAGAAGATCACTTGGATATCTTTTCAATTTTAAGGACTCTGAAAGAGATTAACTATGGACTCACCAGCTTTTTCATAATTTAGTCCCATGAGCCCGAAAAAGTATAAAAAATAACTTAGGAGAACTCTCCCAGTGAGACATGTCTCCTGAGGTGTACCTTTTTCTTGGGTAATCTATTGGCTAGAAAAAGGGTTAAACTTATGCCAAATAGATATTCCTTCTAGGCCAATTAACGAATGTGAAAGGAACAAGACCATTCGGTGATCTTTTTTTGTTTATGGAGTCTGAAAAGGGCTTAAAGAAGACTCCAAGGGGTTTCCTTTTTCATAAATAATTTCCAAGGCATGAAAATTTGATAAACCAAAACTAGGGAGAATGGCCCTTTTTCACAAATTTAGTCCCTCGAGCCCAAAAAAGGGTTAAACTTACACTTTTGAATAGTCTCCCAGTAAACCGTAGCTCCTAGGGCATACCTTTTTCATAAAATTATCCATCTAGACCGAAAAATGGGTAAACTATCACCGGACAGATGTACCTTCAAATTTTAGTTTGACGAGCATGAAGGGAAACAAGATTCCTCGACAATATTTTCAATTTTAGAGAGTTTGAAAAGGGCTTAAAGAAGACTCCAGTGGGGCTCCTTTTCTTAAGTAATTTGAATGAGGATGAAAAGGATAAATAATTTCTCATTAGATGTCACTTTCATAGTTTAAATGAGCTTGAAAGGAAGAAAACCATGCTCTAGGGGAGTCCCGTGAGTATAGGACAGAAAAGATGATGAATAAAAAAGATAAGGCTTCAACACAAAGTCATGGAGGGACTAAAAGGACTCCCATGCCTATGAAGTACTTCAGCATGGGAATCAAATGGAAAACAATTCTCTAACTAGGATTCCCATGGAAGGAAGGCTCTACCACATAAAGTACGACACACTTATCAACAAGGAAGGTTAGTGTCGTAATTCAGTGGGGTCGATTCTAAGGCCAAATGAACCAGGAAATGGATAATGCAACAATGAAAGTAGGGAAACTTAATATCACCTAACCTATATGCTAGTTTCAAGGTCAACACATGTCAGAACGAATCAATATGATGAACAAATTTCAAAGAAAAAACGTCTCCAAGATCCTGCATATACGGTCAATAACACTCATCGAGAAGTTAATAAATCCAATATAGATAGAAACTTCAAAAAAATAAGAGGTTCCACTGAATACAAAAATTGAAAATATAAAACTTGGATTGTACAATATGCTACAAGGCACCACACAACCTTACGACTCATGCATGGTACTAGTTCAAGTAGATCCCACTCCTAGATTCTGACCAAGAGTATCTTCGATAGTCAACCTGGAAAGTATCCCAAAAGGGAAGAAAACACAAACTAGGGTGTAAGTCTTCCCATGGTATAGAAACCATATTCATGGCTTCAAGGATAGCCTCATCCTAAGGCAATTAAAAATACGATAAATCACACGAACGAGGATGGTCGACAGTCCTAAAGGGAGAAGTAAACTAACCATTTTCCATATGACGATGGATGTTCTAGACAGGACTGGTAGACTCTATTAGTGAAGAATCACAAGCACAAGGGCTTGAGCATCTACAAACAGTGATATCGTACTCAAAAGGAGACTCAAGACCACTTGGACCAAGAGGGGAAAGCAAGGGCTCCCATGCCCCCATTGGATAAAAAAACTAATCAATTGACAAGACCATGTCTCGTGAAGGAAAACAAGATTGCATAGGTTCCTGCTCATAAGCAATTGAACATCAAGGATAATATGCCATATAATTAACCTATGGCGGGGTAGAGTCTACACAAATACTAGGAACACATATAGGGGTAACCTGAACTAACAACGAATTAGGATGGTGATTATCAGATGCCATTTGGTTGATAGTGACAATGCTTCCATTATGAGGGAAATGCATCACCCGGAAAAGCGTAGACACCACAACATTCATAGCATATACATAATCATTACAGAGAATCATATTGAAATCTAACGGGCCTTGCACCACTATAACATCGACAAGTACAGTTTTCCCACCTAACGAGATAGGAAACTAAGGAAGAATCCCCAAATATTCACTAGGACATCTGTCAAAATACAACAACTCATGAGAAGCAGACACAAGCTTGGGAGAACCCAAATCTCTCCAAGCCAAGGAAGATAAAATACTTGCGAAGGGTCCTTCATCTACAATACATTGGTAAAAAAAAATTGAATTAAATTCAACCCTTATTTGAAAGGCTGCATAAGAAGGAAAGTGAGGTTAAACAAGGTCATTCCAATCAAAGAAACCATCCTAGGACTTGGAGGGGGTGAGCTCGAAGTGAGCATAATTCCCCCTTGTTCTGAAATTACTGAACTAGAAATGCTAAAAACATAGTTGGTAGACACATGAATCCCCATGAGAAGAGTGGGATCAGCTGAAGATTGCATCGGTGTGACCACTTTGGTAGTCTTGACAGTCTCCAAGAGAATAGAGGGATCAACCGAAGATTGCATCGACATGACCATTTCCTCAAACACTGGTTGAATAGACTACTAGACAACATGGTTTGAAGGTGCATCACCCCCCAAAATAAGAGTGGGGTCGGTCGAAGATTACATCAGCATGACCATTTCATCAACCAAAGGCAGAATAGGCTATGAGGAAACCATAAAAGAATCAGAATTAGAAGAGCTTGCAGATAGGGACCACAATCTTTGTGCCTATGGAAGCCCAAGGCATAAATGAGTAAGGTGATATCCTTTGCAAATATTACAAGGGAACTTAGGCTTACATCCTATCTGTCTAGGTTTCTCAACATAATCAATGGCCCCAACATGACTAGCAGTGGTTCGTTGCACATATCCAAAATGACTTGTATAGGTTGGTGATTGGTTGATAACATGACTCGCAGAGGCTACAGAGGCTACAGACCTATCACCAGTATGACTAGTAGTAACTGGAATTTTACCCCCGGCATGACTTTCATAGGTTGGGTGTTGGTCCTCAACATGACTTGCAGAGGTTGAGGACCTATCTCCAACATGACTTGCAGAAGTTGGTGATTTCGTCTTCTTATTCTTCCTCTTTCTATTTTGTTTAAACTTTCGGTTACTAGTAGCTAGACTTTCACTAGAGAAGGAAGAATGAGGAGGAGGAGACTTTGTTGACGAAGGAATATCAACATGATTCCCATGACATAAGGTTCTTAACTAAGAAGCATCAAGAGCATTCGAGACATTTGGAATGGTACCCAACCAAATCGGTAGTCCGACATTCAATCCAGGAATGTTCAAAATGGTCATCCAAGGGAGACCAAAGTTTCCAAAAAAAGGAAAACACAAGAATCCCCTTGTGAAGGGGTTCCTTGGTTGGTATCGTAAGGAAATTTGGCCATGACTAAAGCAAGGGCTCCCATGGCCCCATTGGATTAAAAAACTAATCAATTGACAGGACCATGTCTCGAGAAGGAAAACAAGATTGCACAGGTTCCTACTCAGAAGAAATTGAACATCGAGGATAATATGCCATATAATTAACTTGTGGTGGGGTAGAGTCTACACGAATACTAGGAACACATATAGGGGTAGCCTGAACTAACACCGAATTAGGATGGTGATTATCAGATGCCAGTTGGTTTATAGTGACAATGCTTCCATTATGAGGGAAATGCATCACCTGGAAGAGCGTAGACACCACAACATTCATAGCATATACATAATCATTACCAAGAAGCATATTGAAATCTAACAAGACTTCCACCACTATAACATCGACAAGTACAATCTTCCCACCCAACAAGATAGGAAACTAAGGAAGAATCCCCAAATATTCACTAGGACATCTGTCAAAATCCAACAACTCATGAAAAGCAGACACAAGCTTGGGAGAACCCAAATCTCTCCAAGCCAAGGAGGATAAAATACTTGCAAAGGGTCCTTCATCTACAATACATTGGTAAAAAAAAATTGAATTAACTTCAACCTTTATTTGAAAGAGTGCAGAAGAAGGAAGGTGAGGTTCAACAAGGTCATTCCAATCAAAGAAACCATCCTAGGACTTGGACGGAGTGAGATCGAAGTGAGCATAATGCCCCCTTGTTCTGAAATTACTGAACTAGAAATGCTAAAAAAATAGTTGGTAGACACATGACTCACCATGCGAAGAGTGGGATCAGCCGAAGATTGCATCGATGTGACCACTTTGGTAGTCTCGATAGTCTCCAAGAGAATAGAGGGATCAACCGAAGATTGCATCGACATGACCACTTCCTCAAACACCGATTGAATAGACTGCTAGACAACATTGTTTGAAGTTGCATCAACCCCCAAAATAAGAGTGGGGTCGGTTGAAGATTGCATCAACACGACCACTTAATCAACCAAACACTGAATAGGCTATGAGGAAACCTCAAAAGACTCAGAATCAGAAGAGCTTCCAGATAGGGACCACAATATTTGTGCCTATGGAAGGCCAAGGCATAAATGAGTAAGGTGATATCCTTTGCAAATATTACAAGGGAACTTAGGCTTACATCCTATCTATCTAGGTTTCTCAATAGAATCAATGGCCCCAACATGACTAGCAGTGGTTCGTTGCACATATCCAAAATGACTTGTATAGGTTGGTGATTGGTTGATAACATGACTCGCAGAGGCTACAGAGGCTACAGACCTATCGCCAATATGACTAGCAGTAACTGGATTTTTACCCCCAGCATGACTTAGATAGGCTGGGTGTTGGTCTTCAACATGACTTGCAGAGGTTAAGGACCTATCTCTAACATGACTTGCAGAGTTTGGTGATTTCTTCTTCTTATTCTTCCTCTTTCTGGTTTTTTTAGACTTTTGGTTACTAGTAGCTAGACTTTCACCAGAGAAGGAAGAAGGAGGAGGATAAGACTTTGTTGACAAAGGAACATCAACATGATTCCCGTGACATAAGGTTCTTAGCTAAGAAGCATCAAGAGAATTCGAGACATTTGGAATGGTACCCAACCAAATCAGTAGTGCCACATTCAACCCAGGAATGTTCAAAATGGCCATCAAAGGGAGACCAAAGTTTCTGAAAAAAGGAAAAGCACAAGAATCCCCTTGTGAAGGGGTTCCTTGGTTGGTATAGTAAGGAAATTTGGCCATGAATATCTTATGCATAGGATCTTCCCTTGCGGGATCGTTCAAGTCCATAAAAGCATCATACACTGACTCTGCTAAATCAGTGGTATAAAAATATACACCTGTAAGGAGGTGGCTCCACGTTCCTAAGAATAAGACCAAAAATTCCTCATGACTGACAGAGTGGGTGGTCTACCACCTTAGGTCAGAGACCCAAAGAAATGATTGACAAACTCGCAATGGAAAGCTAGGGAGCAGAGAGGACACCACTAAGAAGAAAATCCTAAAAAGATACAAGCCAAACAAACGACCCTTCTGAATGCTTCCAACCCAAGGTGATGAAGTATTGATCATCCAAAGAATTCACAAAGGAAAACGAATGGCCAGGAGAAGCGTTTACCCAGGCCTCCGACCGACGGTCCCTTCGGGTGTCGCCTAGAGAATACATATTTTTCCTCAGGTACCACGATACACCCATCGTAGTCACTTGTTTGTTAACCTATATAATGGAAACTAGGCCACCAAATTGTAATCAACAACCAGGGGGGTACATTCAATAGTCGGGAGAGTGTATTGGCAAGGTAAATAAGCCCAAATATCCTCCTGAGGCTTGAAACACAACAAGGCCAAAATCACTCTTAGAGTAACTTGGACGGATCCAAGTGTCTCAGAGGTCTGACGCAATTCGAGATAGTAACGCTACAGGATTCACCCCCAATACACACTCTCCTAAACGATTTGTCAGGATTAGGAGTGTATATCTCCGTCACCATCCTCCATGCGGCCTCATGTTTAAATCCTATGTTAGAGGAGCTTCTCGGATTGAGTAATTACAAGGTAGATTTTTCACACACTAGAATAGACACCTAATTTAAGTTTTATTTGGCCTTGGAGAGTTTACATCTCCACACCTAATCCAAGGCCCTATCCTAAGCTATTGGTGAACCCTAGAAAAAGTGTTACTAATATATTTTAGATTAGCACATTCGTTTTAGGGGCTTTTCTTACTCAAGGAACGGAAGTGAAACTTATGTTGTTTGAGACTCTTACAAAAAATGAAACTTATAGGAACATTGGAAAATCAAACTTTATATCAATCCTTCAAATGAAAAGAGTTTCAAGGAATAAAAAGCTTGAACAATCCTTCAAACCTAAAGATGCAATCTTTTCTTCTTTCAATGCAAAATGCATAATGCAACTTTCGAGTGAAACAAAAGAGCAAATGAAAGGATTTTCTTTATTATTTTGTCTTTTGAAATGCTTTCAAGATGAGAAAAAAATGTAACCCTATCCTAATTTCTTTTTCTTTTTCAAATAAAAATGCAAAGTAAATGCAAAGAAAGAAAGATACCTAAAAAACTATGTTTTTTTTGCCTTCCAATCAAATCAAAACTAACAAAAGATGCTAAAAGAAACTGCAGAATAAACTATTTTTTTTTAAAATGCAACTCATTTTTCTTAAAATTCAAGATAAAAATAGGCCAAAAATGCTTGGAAATAGAGAGAGACAAGAGGATTTTTTTTTTTTTCATAAACAATCTGAGCCTGCAAACTGTATAAACCCCAAAAAACAGAAGCTTATGGAACTCAGGAACACCTGGAAACCACAAGTTCCCAGTAGAAGAAGGAAAATATTTTGAAAAAAATCTCCAAAACCACAGAGACGTGTGATGTGTACAACCAACCTGCATATGTACCTGGGATGAGTATAAAGAAGTATGCATATGTACGTGTGTTGTATAGAGAACAAAGCACGTACACCTCTATAAATTTTCAAAAAAAGAAAAGTTTGGACAGACAACTTGGGCAAGGGTAGTTGGTAAGCACCTGTAAGGTGACCAGAGACACAACCTGACTCAAAACACTCAGAAACAACTAAAAGTCAAACCAAACCAAGATCTCCCACTAATATCTTAGAGAGACTCCCGAGTGGAGTCGCCAATTATTCTATGGAGAAAATTCCCCCTAAACTGGGTCTAAGGAATAGGCAGAGTGATAACCCCCTAAAATATTGACTTATCTCTAATCTACCCCAAAACAATATAAACTAAGTGATAAGAGAGAGGGAAGAGAAGATTAAGAAGAGCACCTTGAATCCTTTATGTTGATGAAAACCTCTTCCACTTACATTTTCCTCTTAGATTATATATCTCCTCCCAAAGTTGACCTGCAACAGACCAAGAATGCAACACAACAACATATACAATCTCTAGTAATCACCTAAAATTCTAAATATAGATGTAAATGATCAAATAGATAAGAACATATACACATAAATTTTTGGGACAAATATCATCTATTTTATTCATAAACAGGATGAAAGGTTACAACCTTTGCTTGCTGACACTGCTCCACGAACCAAGTCCGGGCTCCTTTGTTATGAATCCAAGTGCACCAATCCCACATAGAATTCTGACAACCAACATGCCAACATGGGAAGAAGGAAGGGTTGCATAGGGAGAATGGATGGAAGGTAAAACTAAGGATAAAACTCAGAGCAAGATGCAAAACTTGGGAAATGAGAGAGAGGATTTTGGTAGAGTTTTCTTGTCTTCTTGTTAATATATTCGAATGATCCCCCTAGACCCCTTTTTATATGAGAAAAATATGGTTATTTGGTTTGGGGAAGGGATACAGGGGGTAAAATGGTTCGGAAACCCTTGATATCACATAAACTCCACCGAAATACGTGCAATTTTATATTTTTGCATTTTTTGGGAGTAAACGCGGGCTGAATAGCATGCAACACACATATGTAAGTAGGTGGATTAGCATGTATCATGCATATGTACACGAGATGATAGTGCAGCAGGACATGTACATTATCCACAAAAATGTTTTCTAAGGAAACCTCAGTAGTATGATTGGAAAATGATGCAAATGGATGGGCCAATGTCTTGGATACATAGATGTGGCATTTTTGGACTCTAACACCTATTGTCTGACCATTATGCGAAGATTAATGTTTTGTTTTGGCTCTCTTTTGGCCATTATTCTCTCTTGTACTATTATGGCTATAAATGATGTGGGAGGATTGAGCCATGATGTCTTGAATACTCCTTCCTTCCTCTCCCTATACTCTTTTCATACTTGTCATGTTATTTGTCATCCGTGCGTAATTTATTCCAATACGTACGATGTATCGGGCGCCTAAAATCGCGAGAGTATTTGTCAGCGAGATTGTGAGATTACATGGTGCACCAAGAAGAATCATATCCGATCGAGGATCGGTGTTTACGGGACGATTTTGGACTAGTTTCCAAGAGGCTTTGGGAACACAACTGAACTTTAGTACAACATATCATCCCGAGACAGATGAAAAAACAGAAAGAATGAACCAGATATTGGAAGATATGTTGCGTATGTATTTAATGGACCAACAGAACATTGGGAATATTTCTTGCCACTAGTAAATTTTGCATACAACAACAACTATTAGAGTACGAATAATATGGCACCGTTCGAGTTTCTCTACGTATGACCGTGTCAAATTTCGTTGAGTTGGGATTGAATTGAGGATAGGATCCTGGTAGGACCAAAAGTTATTCAAGAAATGGAAGAACAAATGTAATCGACAATACAGAGGATTAAAGAAGCACAAAATCAGGAGAAGAGTTATGTTTATGTGCATCGTGTTGACCACAGTTATGAAGTTGGTGCTAGAGTTTTCTTCTGGGTGAAACTGCACAAGAGTTCGATCAAGTTTGGAAATTGTGATAAAATCTCTCCTAGGTTTGTGGGACCTTTCGAAGTTGTGGAAAATAAAGGACTCGTGGCTTATCGACTATCTTTTCCTGATTCTTTGAGGCATATGCACGATGTATTTCATGTATTTGTTTTGAGACATTATATTAGTGATCCTTCACATGTAATTGACATGAGTTATTTGCAGGTATCGAACGAGGGTGCTCTCATGGCGAAGATAATCCACATTCTAGACCATCGATTCAACAGCTATGATGTTGAATAATCGATCAGTTCAAGGTCGAGTGGGACAATTATAGTCCACATTCGACTACTTGGGAGGACGCATATGAGATGCGTCAACAATTTCTTTACTTGTTTGATAGATTGCATATATAGATCTATGTCAAATACTTTTATTTACTTGCATTATATACTGTACAAACT
>JASDQU010101480.1:41158-72795 GCA_032191745.1 Picea mariana
CATATGATTGATTATAGTATGATATATGTATATGGATCATTGACAGTGTTTTTTCCAATGATGCAGGTTGATGATGCTTGCTAATCTGACTCACATAAGGAGTAGAGGGGCCATGCACATAAACCATATATTGAGGGAGAGGTGTGGCAGCGTCCCTGTCACAGCCTACTAGCACCCCCTCCATGGCTCAAATGGTAGTTTAAAAATTACCTAGTTCGAGGTGTCCACGATGTCATGAGGGTGGACTTAGACAATCGCTCATGAAGATTTCTAAGGAGCACACAATAAGGAAGAGTCCTTATTCCTTAGAAGCCCTTAGTCTATCACAAGGTCGATCAAATGGAGTGTTGACTCCAAGGGTCAGACAACTTCCAAGACCATTCAAAAGGAGAGTGGCACCCTTGGAGCACAGAGGTGCGTCTTGAAGGGCACGCCGTGTAATTAAAAACTTGAGTCAATAAATCTAGGTGGCCTAGAAAACATTAAATAGACTAGACCCTGTCGGATTAACTTATTTATTTAAACAATGAATTTATTAATTATAAAACCGAATAAAATCTTAAACTCAACTCTAGGACTAAGCCTAAGTCTAAGTTAGTTAGGGTACTAAATTAAATATTAAATAAATTTAAAGAATAGAGATAAATCAAATCAAGGAAAAATGTGAATATAATTCTAAAGAGTGGATAAATTGCACATGTGTGCATGTAATTATTAATTTGGATTTTTAAATTAGAAAAAATAATAATATGAGAGAATAGGAGTACACATGGAAAAGAATATTGAGTCAACCTATCACTAGTCTAACTAGAAGAAGACTCCTAATCCAACTCTAACTAAGAACTAGTTAGGAGACACATTAAATGAGAATCTGGGGAATAAAGGGACAACTAAGAAAAAAAAATAGGGACACATAGAGGGTGTGAGGGAAATTAACTTTTTAAATAAAATAAAATGTGTAATTACTTGTGCAACTTGCAGAGAGTATGACAAGTGTGTGGGTGAATAATCCTAATTTATTAATTAAAAAGTTAATTAAATTGTGTATGTGGACATGTGTCAATGAGGAAAATTCTATAAAACAAATGGTATAGAGGAGAAAGGGATATCTCACTTGGTTTTGGTAAGGTTATGCTGCCAAAACTTGTTTGATTGGGTTTTACTTCTGAGAGTTGGGATACCAAGATTGAAGGAATGGAACTTATTCCTTGTAAGGCAAGCTTGGAGCTATTGCATTTTGGTTTTTGTGTGTAGCTCATTTGCGGCTCGGAGGGATAAGGGGGAAGAAGAGTACCCCTAACGTTGGCTGGGAGGTAACGTTGGCTGGGAGGTACCTACGAAGTCTTTGTGATTTGAAAGAGGAAGGAAAAGGGAGCGCAAGATGTTGACGACATCAACAAATTCCCATCGTCATTAATTTCAGTATTTTAAATTGTGAAATTTCACATAGCTTGAGTAAAAATTTCACATTGTTGAATCGCTGTCAATTTGATGTAAACGTTGGTTTGATTACTACGGAAATTACTTATAATTTCCTGAGACTGATTGATGTTAGTGCTACTAATTGAGTTGCATCCAATGTATACAATCAAAATTCGAACCAGAACTTCACCCCTTTTGTTACTGCAATGAAGGATATATATAAGTTTAGAATCTTTTTAATTGTGTTAATTTAATTTCTTACATGAGGTGTGATTTCTCTTGGTCGCCATCATTGGTTTCTTTTCGAAATTTATAAGTTGTTGTATGTTAAACCTCCCTTCGAAAATTGTAGATATTCTTATGGTCAAATCATCTCTATCAACATTGGATTTTAACTTGTTAGATTCGCTGAGATTATATATATCACGCAGTGCTTTACTTTGTAACAATTTGTTGAGTTGATAAGATAGTATGTGATAGAATCTATGTATTAAATCTTAGTGGCCATGATTCTGTATTCAATTTTTAGCCGTCTTAGTCTCTGGAAGTTATCTGTAACCTCTGGTAAAGATAAGAAAGAAAATCCCATTTTATCACCATAGTAATTGATGACCATTCCGGACGTTAGTACGTCCATAGGTAGTTGCAAAATGGGTAACATCTCCGCTAGTTTGGGTGCTTGATTATTGTTGATCGTAAACAATTCTGGACGTCGCGAAAAATCCAAATTTACCCAATTTCGAATTTACCTTTTGAGGGATAAACATTTACTTGGATCTTGATTATCAACGGGTCAACTCTTACTCAATGAATTTCAATTTATTTAATTCTGATCTTGTAACTTATTTAATGAGAATGTCTTCAGATCGCGTTTCAGCGAAGTATCCTTTATGCGTTAAAATTGGGAGTCGCCACAATCTTGATAAAATCCTGAGTTGTTGATTGGTCGATTTTCTAAAACTTAAGAATTGGAGTCTAAAACTTCAACAACCTTAACTTGTGTTATGACAATAATGCTTGTTAAGGGATAATTTACATCGTAGACAATAGAGATTAATTTTCTCAATCCAAGAAAGAGTTCAAGAAGTCATTTTAGATATGCCAGATTAATTGTTTTATTTTAATTTCGTGAATTATCTTTTTGCCAGTTGAGAATTGATGTTGATTTATGATAGAGTTATGAATTAAATAGAATTGTGAATTCTTCTTGACATGAAGTTTTCAATAGGATCCTTAAGTGTATAACATTTAAAAGTGTAATATTTATATATAGAGATTTTATGTTGGATGCAGTGCATGCATACTAAGTGGAATATATTGTTATGTTATATGATCAGTGTTATGACTGTTATTGCTTAACATACAGAGAATTTGCTTAATGGTTTTTAATTATAGAAGAATTATTTTGTGATAAGAAAATTATGAAAGGGTATGTTGTTGTTTAGTCACGAAATTTTAGAGTATAATTGAGGTTAAGGGAACTAGATATATCTTTGTTCTTCAAAACGGTCGCCAGCCCTGAGACCTTAAGTGGTCAAAATCAATCGGATGAATCCTGGGCTTGAGCATTGATTACGTGTCTTGGAGATCCTAACCTTGTAGGATAGGATGGACGGGTAGTTTCTTTATATTATCTTTATGTAATGTAGTCATTTGGTTAATAGTGATGTTGCATTCAGATTGTTTGTGTGATTATTAATGTATGTTGTGACGCATATCACCTGTTCTAACAGTTATCTTCAAAAAAAAATATTTTACCTCTTTTGTACTCAGTCTTTTTGTTGTCCTGACAGAGTGGACGTTACAAAAGCATTGTTATTCTGATCATGGATCTTTCGAGCAAGGGCTGGACAAGGAGGACTTGTGGAGGCTGCTGCAACATCATCTGAAGATTGTAAGTGTCTCTTTAAAGTTCTCATCAATATACTTGGCCTATTTATTTCTAATATGTGTTTACATGTATTTGTCTATGCTTGTTTTAATCCTTCATACATAGATTGGTTTTTTCTAATCCATTAGAGTAAGAGATAGTTGTCTTTCTTTTGTGATCCATTGCAGGTGTTGATTGGAACTTGTGGACTGGAGCAGTGAGGACAAACTTTGAAAGTGAGGTACATCATACTATCCCTCTTACTCTATTTTTCGATGGGCATAATTAGTCTATAGGAATGGTAGTGTCCAAAGGTAGTTTTCTGTCTCGGTAGAGGGGTCTGTACTCTGAGGGAAGATTCACCTATCAGCAAGGGAATTATTCCATAACAGAAATGGGCGAATCCACTGGGAAGAGAATTTTCAGTCTTTGTTCTTTACTTGTTTTGTCCCTACCTTTTGTCTATCTTTAGATCCTAATTGTTGATTTGATCTATCCTTACATCTTATCATCTTTTCCAAGTTGTCTTACAAAGTCTTTGATCGAATTTCTCTGAGTTTTTGAGTTTTCTGGGTTTTTTCCAAAATTTGTCTCGTGACTAGTGGCCTCTTCAGTTTAAGTTAGATCGTTGATATCCCGATCAACGCACCCCAAGATTGTATTAGGAAGCATTGTAGCGCTATGGTACCTTGATATCTAGAGCACCGATTTTTCTTTCTTTTGAAAAATTGTTGACCGTTTGCTTACTGGGTACAGTCCTTTGATCTTCCTCTTTGGCTCATATCATATTCTATTAGATCTTGTTTTCTGTTTGGATTAAAACTTGTTGCTTGTCATTTTTTTATTCTTGATTGGGTTTGTCTTTCCTTACTGCAAAATCAATCACTTTTTCTCCAAAAAATTTTTTTTTTTTCTTTCTCTTTTTGATTATCTGATTGATTAGAGGCTTTCACAAGGAAAGTTATTGATATTAGCATTGTTCGCTTTGTATTTGATCACTTACTCAATTTTGGAAGGCTATTAAGTCTGATTTGTTTTTCTTTTTGGTGTTTTTCTTTGAGTGGATAGCTTGTTCTTCTTTTAGTCTCTTATTGACTACTGAGAGTGTCTTTGTTTGTGTTCTTTTGCTCCTTCTTTTTCAAAATCACTGTAGTGAAGTCATTTTTCATTATTAGTGAAAGTAAGAAGCTTAAGAGGAACTTTTCAATTTACATTTGCAATCAAACAAAGAAATATTTGTATGCATTGGTTTTGATATTGGAAAGGTTTTCTTTATAATTTGGAATTTGTTAGAATTCTTGTTGAGAACGAAATAGCATAAAATTTTGCATTCTTGAGTGCTTTTTAGTGAAAGAAAGGAAAATCTTCTCCTTCCCATAGCTAGAAGTTCATTGAAAAGAAAATTTTGCATCTCATTCTTTTCATATTTTTGGAGTTGAGTCTCACACGTCATCAGTTTCACTTTTATTCACCTTTGTGTAATGAACAGCCATAAGAATGCTAATTAAAATCAAACTAGAAACTTTTTATTTTTTAAGATCTTTACACCAACACTAGACCAGGACTAGAGCTTTAGAATAGGTTGTGAGAATAACTCTCCAAAGCATTCAAGACAAACTCAAAATCTTGTGATAGGGAGAGTATAGCTGGGATACCCCTCTCACACAGGGGTTGCGCACGAGGTTGTGTTAGGGAGAGCAACTTAGATTATCCCTTCGAGGCTTAATCGTTCGTAGTAGTAAGATCATATATTGAGGGTTCTTCTTGAGGTTCAACTATCGTCATTTGGTCTCAGAGCTTCATGAATTCTGAATCCGTTCGGGGTCCTCTAGAGTTTATTGGTCCACTTGTCCTCAGTTCTCTTAAAGGATTTTAGACTTGATATCCCGTCCATACGTTCAGACTCGAATGTCGAATGTACCCACCCAAAGACTAACTGCGAGCTAGTATCCTTAGTAGCCATAAAATTTAGGCTCCTTACATGAGGTGACGGTGAAGGGAAGTCTTCATTGTACCTAGAACAAACATTGTTAAACTCACTCAGGCTCCTTGGAGGGTAACCCACGGGTAAAAACGTGAGGAATCTTGCACCAAGGTGTAAGGCTGTTAAGCAGGTCGCCAACATAATTGATCCACTTTCTCATATCCTAGCCCCTTCTCACTTTGATCATGCGATGTTGGATTTCATCACCAACTAGTATCTTCATTGAGAGAAGGCATTATTTTCTTCTTGGTCTTCTAGATATTTGAGCGAGTGTTGTTTGTTTACTTCAAGTTGTCTTAAAAAAATGGTGTTGTGGCTGATAAAGGTCTTTGTAGATCACGTAGGATGCAAGGTTTTCCTCTAGAAGGCTATGAACCCTTACCTCCTAACTCACCTAAAGACACTTAACGTGAAGAGGTTGAGAACCATTCAGACACTGGGAGTGTTGCTACTCCTTTGCTAGAAGATCTCGAAAGAGCCTTGGTTACGATTGAGGAAGGAACCCTTCCTGTCAACCCCGCTTTGAAAGTTCCTATTGATCCACTCCTTGTCCAATTGGATTCCTCATGTAACATTATAGTAGAAGATTTCCCTCGCTTACCATCAAGGTCGTATAGTCTATTAGATATGGAATTAATACAACCAAATTTTACTGAAGAATACACTACCCCTATTCGTTCTATTGAAATGGTAGATCCACATCAAACTCTTGTTCGTTCGATATGAAGAACTACATCGGGACGTGACCTTTATGAAAAAATTAATTTTAGTCGACCGCCTTTTGACCCTCTACATGCCTCTACAACCACCAATGCAGAGGAAGGATTTTCAGGTCAGCCCATTGATCATCCCATTGAACCAACAGTTAATATTGCTACCACTTTAGGGCAAGTTCATAGTAAAATAGGAGTCGTGTTACCGAGTCAGTTGCAAAGTACCTTGACCATACTACAAAAAATCTTGTTGGGACATCTTCGCATCACAGAATGCAAAACCATGCCACACAACTAAACCCAATTTTGGATCAAATCCCTACCGGGGGACAACCATCCTCCAACATACAAATCCTGACTAGGGGGGAAACCCCCTCTTACCGGTCATACCCCAGTTGTTACCCAATCAATGGAAGAGGGAAAACCTCAACCTTCATACATCGGAAACCCCCCACAATCATGAGGACCACCCCAAGGAGGTCAGTTCCATAAACCAGATCAGGGAGGGCCATCAAACCCCAACCTGGAAGGAGGAATCCCAAATCCCAATCCTTCTGGGATACATTCTAGACAACCTTTCTCGGGAGTCCCGAATCCTAGTTGGGGCCCTCAAGGTCAATCATATTTTCCTCCCCAAGGGCCAAATCCTTACCCTCCTCAGGGTCAACCTAGTTACCCCCCTCAAGGGAAACCTAGATACCTACCTCAAATGAATTATCCTTCCTCGGGTTACATTGGTTATCCTCCCCATGGAAAAATGGGTTTCCCCTCTCATTTTATGCACATTCCTCGACAAATACAATTCTTATCCACTCTAGATATACCATATCTGTCGAGATTGACAAATGATCCCATATTACATTCTCCGTTTTGGCCAATTATTCCTACTAAATTGCCTTCCGATATTCTGAAATTTGACGGTAAACCTGGTGAAGACCCTAATAACCACGTTATGAATTTTCATCTATGGTATTCATCAAATTCACTAATGGATTATTCTATCTGGTTACGTCTTTTCTAGCGTACACTTACGAGTACAGTGGCTAAATGGTACATTGAATTACAAAGAGAAACTTTTCAAGATTTTAATTCACTTGCCATGGATTTCCTCACACACTTCCAATTACCTATCCGCTACGAAACTGACATAGAACTTTTGACCTCCCTTAGTTAGACCAACTCCATACATATCTCTGATCATATTCATGAGTGGAGATGACAACAACGGTTGATCAATGCAACCATTCCTGACCAGTTGTTGGTTGAATGGTTCATCAAATATCTCTTGCCTCCAATTGTTTGTGACATAGCCATGGGTGGTGTCGTTACAAAAGAGGAAGTCATTTCCCGCGCTCAGTATATGGACTTGGTTTATTCCCAATCTATTACTTTGTATGAATTGATTCCAAACGCTCCTCGTCCATTGACCGATCCATCAAAATCATCCTCCACCGCTCACACAGATGGAGTTATCAATTTCGTCAAAACCCAGTCCAGTTCACAGTCGACCGGCATGACTAATTGTTTATTCACTTCCCCCGCTACCGGATTGAATTCACTCTCATTAAATTCCCCCCTGACTCAAATATCTGAGGTGAATGCAGTTCAATATGCTTCTCCACCACAGACTGGGGGAAAGAAGAAAACTAAAAATAAACCAAAGAAAAATAATAATCAAACCAAAAATGAAAAAACACAAACACAACCACCTACTACCTAGAAACAACTGTATCGTAAACTTAAATTTCCATGTCTCATTTGTGGTGACGATCACTACACATGAGATTTTCCTCATCGACACGAAGTTGCCAAGATTTTTAAAGGAAATTCTCAACCCGTTGTACTGACACATCCTTTTCCATAGCAACAGTCATTGGTTGCACAAGCTCTCGTACCTTCGACAAGAGGTAATCCAAATCATCCTCCTAATGAGGAAGCTTCATCAAGTGCACACATTTACATGTTTAATGGGATATATTTGACCACTCGCACTATGACATAAGACACACCTCTGGGTAAACCTGATAAGGAAAAAGTGACTACTAGTACTACATCGGATCCACCGCCTACTACAGTTACACCTCCATCTGGGTCACTCCAGATTGAGAAAACTAACTTTGAATCCATTCTGATCCCTCCCAAGAGCATGATTCAAAAGTCGACTTTCAATCCAAAATCGTGTGTTTCTCAAAACTACAACATCGTTGAATATTTGGCTCAAGCACCTTGTTCTATGTTAGCATTCGAAGTTCTACAAAACTGCCCTAGCCAATGTAGGACTCTCTTGGCAGCCATTGGAGATATATATCCCGAGTCATCAAACACTATCATGTTTAACTTGGATAATTTTAAATCACGACTATCTCACTAATTGGCTTTCCAGATCGATGTCGTTGTCCATAATCAACATATTCATCGCACAATCTTGGGCGAGTGGGCATCCACATGTGTCATGTCCTTGGCTTGTTGGAAATGCCTTAAATCACCTAGTCTCAATCAATCTCCCACCATGTTATGCGCTTTGTATGGATGAGGTTTCCGACCTCATGGATTATTACAATCCTTAGTTGTTCAATTGGGAGGGAAAATTGTTTCAGTTGATGTTGAAGTGGTTGATGCCCCCCTCGATTATAAATTGTTTCTAGGGAGAAGTTGGTTCTATGCTATGATTTTTGTCGCTTCATCGGTTTTTTGATGTGCCCAATTCCCTCATCAAGGTAAAATTGTGACCATCGATCAGTTAGAGTATTGCACCCCCGATGCCTGCACTCAAACGACCAACAAAATTCCTTTTCTAGGAGATTCAAAGATCACTTATGAAAGTGTTGGGGTAGGTATTTTGAAAGATTCTTCGCTCATGGGTACTTTCCCCACACCTCTTCCTCCCACTACGCAAAACATTTCCACGATCAATATGATCTCGACTATGGCACATCAATCCTTTGAATCATCTGATCCATGTATTGTGCCTAGTCCCTTAGAATTTGATACACTAGGTGACACCATGCCACTTAGTCCTACAGAGGCTGAATATGATGCCATCCAGTTTTCCTCTCCTTCACCGGATGACCAACATTTGTTGGCGTCTACAACTTATTCGTTACCATCCTAGTTATATTCCCTATCCTCTACTTTTGACTACATGATGCAAATTTTTCCATCCAATGAATCTATTATGGAAACGCTTAGCATCGAGGAGGCACCATGGGATGACAACCACCATCGTTTGTCCTTTCTACCCAGTTTGGATGACAAAGAGAAATATATTTCATCTATCCTTCCTAGTGATATCATCGACTCTCCCATAACTCCAATACTAACTTAGGATACCATCTCTGAGGGGAGTTTGGATAATATCTCTTCCACAATTACAGACGACATATCCATTAAAGAAGGTATTGTAGAAAACATACAACTAGGTGCAAACTATTTAGCTGAATAAGTTGACACTTATACCACCTTGTTCAAATAATTTCACGACATATTTTCCTGGAGCTATGAAGAAATGCCAGGGATTGATCCATTGATCACTGTGCATGAAATCAAAACTTACCCAGGAGTTAAACCTGTGAGATAGAAAATTAGCCCAGTCCATCCTAAAAATACCATGGCAATCAAAGTAGAAGTAGAAAAACTTTTAAAATATGGTTTTATTTATCCTGGCCCTTTGACAGAATGGGTTTCCAACATCGTCCCGATCACCAAAAAACAAGGAACTATTCGTGTTTGTGTAAATTTTCGAGATCTTAATAAGGCTTGTCCCAAGGAAAATTACCCTACACCCTTTATCGACCAAATTATCGATAATTGTGCTAGGAGCATCATTTTCTCTTTCATGGATGGATTTTCTAGCTATAACTATATCCATATTCTACCAGATGATCAACACAAAAAAACCTTCATCTGCCCTTGGGGAACTTTCGCTTATCGTAAATTACCATTTGGCCTTAACAATTTTGGAGCCACTTTTCAGCGGGCCATGTCTTATGCATTCCATGATATCAAACATATTGTTGAACCATATCTCGATGACTTAACCTCTCACTTGTCTCATCTACGAGACCACATTATTCACCTATGAGCCATCTTTCTTCGATGTCGGTTTTACAACATACCTTGAAACCCCATAAGTGCATCTTCGTTGTCCAATCAGGATGACTCCTCAGATTCGTAGTCTCTAAAGACGAGATTAGAGTGGATCCCTTAAACATCAAAGCCATTCTCACTTTACTTGTTCCCAACAACATCACCCAACTGCAAAGTTTGCAAGGGAAGACAAACTTTCTTCACTGCTTCATTTGCAATTATGTCAAAATCACTAAAGGATTCATGACATTGTTGCAGAAAGACACCCCTTTCATCTAGGATGCCACTGCTCAGTGCTCATTTGATGCTCTTAAGCATGCGTTAACAAACACACCTCTTTTGCATCCACCGGATTATGTAAGATATTATATCCTTTATTTGTCTACCTCGACTTCCACTATCTCTATGGTGTTAGTCCAAGAGGATGATGATGGCACCAAACATGTGATATATTATCTGAGAAAAATTCTATCAGGTCCCAAACTCCGATATTCACATGTCAAAAAGTTGGCTTTGGCAATAGTTATTTTCGTCCAGATATTTCACCATTACATTTGTTATGCACTACCATGGTCATCGCAGACTCGAAACCCATGTACCACATATTGACTTGTCAATTACTAGTGGGAAAATATTCCAAATGGATCGTTATTCTCTAAGAATTCGATCTCGAGTTCGTCAAATCCAAGGCTAAGAAATCATTGGTTTTTGTAGAATTAATTTTTGATCTTGTTATCGGACTAATCGGTAGGTGCAGACACTAACATATCTCCCTAGATCCACCTGGATCTAGAACACAATAGGACAGGACATGACTCTTTCCCTAAGTTGTAATCATTGAATCTACTAATAGGGAGGAATAAGTGACATACCTTTATATCGCTTCTCTAGGTCTTTGTTGCTCCCGCTTCGCTCTGGTACTCTCATGAGGTCAAGTCCAAGACAACACAAACCAACCAACATGAAGATATCAAAATATATTCAATATCAACTTATGCATATGATCAAGGAATTACACAATAAAGTAAGAATGACTTTATGGGAAAGGGACATGCCACTGTATCATATTAATTGAAAGTAGAAGAGAAGATACAACCTGATCGCCTTGATGTCACAAGATTCCTTTTATTAACCCTTGGTTCCAACACACACACTTGCTTTGTATTTGTATGAAGAAGATCCAATTCCTCTTGATAGACCAACTAGAGTCTCCAAGCTTCTGTCTAAGCAGGATTCTTTACACAATTCCTTCACCAATTCTTCAATTAATCTTGCTTAACCTTTTCCATGAGAAACCTTTCAATATATAGGAAAAGGAGAGATGGTTACATAGATGAGGATGATCCCATCAAATCTGAGAAGTCAGTAAAATGACAACCATACGAATGCCAACTCATTTTCTAGAAGATTCCCTTCTAGAACCCTCAAGACCTCTTCTCCTTTCCAAGCTTAAAAACAGGTTTGCACCCTGTGTGTGGAGCAAAATGCGAGAATTTCACACCCTAAATGAAGATGGCCTGCGAGAATGAGGGATTCTCGCACCCTAGGCCATATGCAGCCTATGAACTTACTTTGAAAATATGTTTTTGGAAGGACACAAGATCCACTTTTCTCAGGAAAAAAATCTTTGTTGGGAGCCTGAATACACCATTGTTAATACATCACCAAGATGACCAAAATCATGTGTAACATAATTCCCCCCAAAGTATGAGGCCAGAATCAGTGACAATCGAAATACTTTGTAAATTGCGCGTGTGTGTCAGAAACTAGGAGTACACCTAATCGAAAACCTACAAACAACCAAGCATCTGTAGAATATAATACCAGTTCTGAGGTAGGCATTCCCATACTCAGATCACAGACGGAAGACATCATGAACATAGGTCATGGCCACCAATCATACACCGTGGATCCATGCCATCAAAATATCGCATAGCCACCAAAAATACACTATGGATCTATGCAAGAAGATTCAAATTAAGATGACATAGCCACGCAACATACAAAGTGGATCTATGTGTCAACAAATTATACATATTCCATCGCAGCCTGGATCAAAGAGATGTGACCTAGGGTCTTCAATCCCATTACCTGAAAGCACGAATCTAACCATGTGATTACATGTGTTGGAGTCGAACATGGTAGAAACCACTTGATTACCGGTCAATGATGATACCATTAACAAGTGCGAGGGAAATCACCATTAATGCCAATGACTCCCAAGGTACACTAGTACAATCCACTGAATGTGAATAAATGAGTCGAGGTCGAACATTTGACGGAGTCTCCCGATCAGGGGTCAATGATGAAAATCCACTATTGAAAGTGAGGAAACCTACCATTGAGGCATGCAAGTTTCAAAGTACCAAATAATTTATAAGTTTTGTTTCTGGATAATGAGCTGGAGTTGATGGAACAAAACTCGTCACAGGAGGGCCATGATGTATCCCCCATCAATGAAATGAAATGAGTAACCGGTTTTGAAGGTGAAACAGAGTATGATGTAGGTTGAACTGGACACAGGGAAGGCCGACACAGAGAGAATGGACAACTGCAGATGGCTGACTCAATAGAGGTTTCAGATGAACTTCTCTTGAACATATGAATGACACGACCAATGATTTGGCAGCACTGACTCAGAGATGACTCAAGATATGACCTTGTAGCAAGTCGAATGAGAGACAAATGAATTTCCCAAACCGGCTTCATATAATGAATAGGGCGTGTCATGTTCAAGAGCGACAATTACTACCAATAATATGAGTACGAAAACACATCCCTTTCCCAAATTTTCCCCCACCATTTATGCCGAGTACCTCTTTATTTTTACGCAATCTCGATGAGGATAACATATGCTTGTTGATGTATGCTCATCCTTCGGACGAGTCCCTCAGAGTATGTTTAACGAACCCTAGGAAGGAGTGGCTCGGTCCCATTACGGGTCTTTCGATGTTTGTTTAACGAGTCCAAAGATAGAAAACTCAAAGGTTATTCATGATTATAGAGTCTAGAAAAACACTTAAAAGAGAACTCTCTCAGTTCCTTTTTCGTAAAACACTTCGACAGGACCGAAAAAGTGATAAGCTATCGCCCATCGAACGTTTTGTTCAGATACTTTTACGAGCATAAACAAAACAAGGTCGCTCGGTAATCTTTTCATTTTAAGGAGTGTGAAAAGAGCTTAAAGAATACTCCATTGGGTTCGTCATTTTCATGTTACCATGATGAGTATGAAAAGACGAGAAAAGTATACTTGGTTGCGTTCTCATGTATTTTCGAGTGCAAGAACGAACGAAGACTGAGCTTGAAGTTTTTCTAAAAACTATAAAAAGTGGTCGCACATGTGACGAAAAAGAAAAAACATTTGTACTCTTTCATGTGGACTTCAAAGTTGTTATATCTGCAAAAAGTCACACTCATGGGGATATTAGGCATTAGGTTTAATGAATAAAATAATATAAAAATCAACAAAAATGGTAAAAAGTAAATATAAGTGGGTAAAAGGGATTTTACCATATTCATTGTGACTTTGCCAAGAACTTTGCCCAAAACAACCCTTTTTTACCTCAAATTTCATCGCTCGATCGTGGGAAGAACAGGCAACCATTTGGTAAACTGTCTCTGTCAACGAGGTAGGATCTTGATCCCTCATCTTTTCCATGGTTTATTTTTCATTTTCATTGGCAATTTTCAAGTTTTTGAGTTCGTTTTAGGCCAAAAACTCGGCCTCAGCCGTTCTCGCAGGCTAGCCATACGGGACCTACAAGAATGCATGATTCTCGTAGGTGGCCCCAAAGGCACCTACGAGAATCTTGCATTGTGCTAAAGGGGCACCTACGAGAACCGCAAAATGAAAATTTGAAATGATATTTGCTCAATGAAAAATGTGCCAACATTTGAAATGACTTGCTGACCCTTCTCTTATGGTTCTTGTGCAGGAATTTGACCGTCATAATGCTAGAGTGGCAAGAAAGAGAGCATGAGGAAGATGATGCTATTATCGAGAATGACCCGAGTACCGTTTCTACTCTACGAGACTATGGGCTTCTGAAATTCTTCTGGATTCCAGGCATGAGATCCCAAGTCAGGTTGTTGGAGTACTTGGTTCATATGTGGGATGTGGATCAGCAATTGTTTCACATGGGAGTCCACACCTTGACCCTAGATATTGAGGATATCTACTTTCTGACAGGTTTATCATGGTGTGGGTACCATGCTATCTTGATCCATAGCTGAGGTGGCAGACTCCCTATGAGTGAGTATTGTCACCAGTACTATGTTCCAGAGGCAGAAAGAAGCAAAGGCAAGGTGGCTATCTGGGGGGTCCAAGATTTGACCCTGCGAACCATCTTGTTCACCATAGCATGCATGGTTGGGAGCATAGCTCCACACATGGCTCTCCATAGCTACTTCCAATACGTTATTGAGTGTACAGAGCCATGAGTCTTCAACTAGGAAGATGCAGTTCTCCACAGTATGAAGAGGCAGTTGACAAAATGCAGGAGAGGTAACCTGAAGCAATTCGGGTATGGATCACTTTTGGTGTCCTTCTTTCTGGAGAGGGTCCCCTTGCTGAGATTACAGGTTGAGTGGGGTTTACCAGCCCCACAGGATCCAAGGATGCTGAGGTGGTGTAACCTCATGGCCCGACATGTAGCTGGGCCTATCATCAAATACAATGATTCGTTCTTTGACTGGTTGTGGCCACAAATGCTAATGGTTGATGATTATGCCTATGCCAGATTGGACTTTCGAGGGGACCCAGATTTAGCCCTACCTGAGGATTCTTAGTGGGGTGACTTAGGTAAGAAGTACACATTTTGTTCTTTTAAATGTTTTTGTAATTTTTATCATATAAAATGTTTTTTATGTTTGTCTAAGGATTAATCAAAAAATCTCCTTTTGATGGCACAGACATGGGTCCATATCAACCACCAGGGACTTCTCCTATTCAGTAGCGGGGAGAGGCAGCTCCAGTAGCATGATGGGATCCCAAATACTATGAAGCAGTGGAGAAAAACTTGGAGGGGTTGACTGCTGACATTCTAGATATGACTATTGAGGAGGTCCCTTGGCGTTATCAGCACCACACTGTGGGTTTGTCAGAGTCTATTGGCTGACTGCTTCATAGGGTGGCTTAGGCAGTCATGTGTTATCGTGAGTGTTATCCATGACGCTACTTTGTAGAAGCTATGAGCTTCAGATTTTGAAATTTTGGTCCTTGGACAAAAACGTTTTGTAAAAAACTTTTGATCATTATATACATATATACGGCTTCTACCGGCTCATTTTGTGTTGTGTGATGCATGTGATGTGATTGGTTTATAAATGGCCCAAATGTCTGTCTAATACATAGTTAGCTAATGCATCAGTTAATGTATTTAGACATCTAGGAATATGCTGATACTTAATATAATCAAAATAACGTTCCAAGAGGCGAATTCATAAATATACCCGTAATAAAGTAGGACTTCGAATATAATAGACATTACTTAACTGTAGTACTACTAGCTGGGAATCGAGTCATAAAACCAAGTGACGGATACCGAGTGAGATAGCATCAATCAATAATTCGATAACGACGCTATACTCTGCAATATTGTTGGTCGCGCGGCCGAGACACACACCTCGTAGAGTGATAAGTTCGTTTGTAGGGGTGTAAATTGCCCAAGCAGCAGAAGCAAGGTTCTGAGTACTACGGCTAGTGCTATCAGTGAAGCCAATGTGGGGTAGCAAAGACTCTGACATCTAGAAACCCAACACAACGTAACATAAGGGTAGAGACCAGATAATGAAAAAGCATACTACAGTAACACACAAGAAGTATGATACAATAAAATAAAAGTACTCATGCACGGGTGATCTTAGGCATAGTACTTCTTTAAGTACAACCCATTTCTGAGTTCACTCAAAGGGATACCATCGTAATCTACTAAATCGTAAGCTCCTTTCTACAAAACTTGTTTAACGATATAAGGACCTCGCCACATAGCTTCAAATTTTCCAGCCCCTAGCACGTCCCGATCTTGTTCGTAAAGGAGAACCAGATCACCTTTGGAGAAAACGTGAGGCTTGACATGTTTGTCATATTGGGCTTTGACGCGTTTCTTCTGGGTTTCTATGACTAGGGAAGTAGTGCGACGAGTTTCGTCTAATCGCATGAGATACAACAGACATTCTTTCGTGGCAGAAGTGTTTGGGAGGAGTTCGATGGCTAGTTTCAGGGAGGGTATCTAACATTCAATCGGGAGGATGGCTTCAAGAACATAGACTAACCGGAATGGTGTAAACCCAGTAGCAGACTTAACGGATGTCCGGTAAGCCCACAATGTTGAAAACAACATCGTGTGCCAACTTTTTTTGTGAATCTCTATCATTCGTTGGAGCATGGTAATGAGGACTTTGTTAATTGCTTCGACTTGGATGTTGGCTTGTGGGTAATAGGGTGTTGAGTTTTCATGGTGAAGACCCAAATTTTTAGTGAGTTCATACATCATGAAGTTTCTAAAGTGACTACCATGATCAGTGACGATAGCCTGAGGAACACCAAATCGAGCTATGATGTGATTGAAAATGAATAATGTTGTGGTCTTTCCGATATTGTCAAATGTCAACATCGCCTCGGCCCATTTCGTAAAATAATCTATGGCTACAATAATGTATCCATGCCCCCCGGCCGAGTGGGGGTGACATGTCATGAAATCAATACCCCATTTCACAAAAGGACCAATGGAGACCACAGGGTGAAGAGGAGCAGGATGTGACTGTATTTTATGGTTGTAGGTCTGGCAAGCGTGGAATTTTTGGATGACAATTATACAATCGTTAAATAAAGAAGGCCAAAAATACCATTCTCGTAATATCTTCTGGGCAGTAGAATACCCAGACATATGACCACCACAGGCTCCAGAATGGCATTCATTTAAGGCTTTCTCGGCTTCATCAAACGTGAGGCAGTGTCGAAAAACTGAGTCAATCCCACGACGATAAAGAGTATCACCAAGGATAATATACTGATGGGCTTGGTAGTGTATTCGACATCGGTTAGTACTGGACAAATTGGGCCAGAAAGTCTGGGTTTGGAGATATATGATGATATCTCTATACCAAATATCATCGGAACTAATTAGGAAAAGGGATTCATCGGGTAATGAATTGGCTGCTACATTTTCCGTTTCAGAGTAGGGAAAATCGCATATCAACTCAACAAAAACTAAGGATTTCTTGGACTTAGCGCATTTGAATTCTAAGTCAAACTCCTATAGTATCACGATTCACTTGGAGTATTTTCCCCCTAGCAATTGACGAGTGAGAATGTGTTGCATAGGGTTGCAGTTAGAAATTACCGTAGTCTTGCGAGAGAGGATATAGTGCCGGAAACGTTGGACTGCTTGGACGGATGCCAAGGCCAGTTTTTCAACATGTAAATACTTGGTTTTAGTAGGCATTAGACTTCAACTCAAGTAATAGATAACATGTTTGTCATGAGAATCATCCTCCTGGACAAGAACCATAGTGATGGTGTAATTCGAGGCTACGAGGTAGAGGAAATAATCGTGACTATAATTGGGGGGGAAGAGAAGCAGAGCACGGTCAAGGACAGTTTCAAAGCTTCGAAAGCTTTAATTGCGATGGTATCCCATACGGACTTGCACCCCTTTTTGAGTAGTCGCGTAAATCCAAGAGTTATCTCAACATAGTTCGGGATGAAACGATGAAGAAAGTTTGCTTTCCCTTGCAAACTTTGTAAATGGTGAAGCGAAGAAGGAGGAGGTAGATTGAGAATGCCTCAACCTTTCAAAGATATTCCCTGATCCCTTGACATGAAAAAATAAATTCTAGAAGTCGGCCAGATTCTACGCAGAAAATGCATTTGTGAGGATTCAAGCGTATATGGTAAAACTGACAGCGGAGGAAAATGGCTCAGAGGTGGATCGGATGATCGATACGGTGCATGGAATGAGTGTGTAATTCATATAGATATGGTTGCACGATGTGCTTGATATCATGGAAGGCATAAGATATAGAGCACTAAAAAGTTGCGCCAGCGTTTTTTAGATCGAAAGGAAGTTTTCGATAGGCAAAAGTGCCCCAAGGACAAATAAAAGTGGTTTTATTTTGGTCCTCGGGAACAATATTGATTTGATTATATCTAGAGAAACTATCCATTAGAGAGAAGATTTCACTTCCGGCGCAATCGTCGACAATCTGGTCGACGAAGGGGGTAGGAAAGTTGTCTTTAGGACATGCTTTGTTAATATCCCTATAATCAACGCACACGCGGATTGTGCCTTGTTTCTTGTCAATCGAGACAAGATTGCAAACCCAGTTAGTGAGAGCCACCGGGTAAATAAAGTTGGCTTTGGGAAGTTTCTCGACTTCAAGCTTGATAGCGGCCACTTTATGTGGGTGCACTGGATGAAGGCATTGCCGGACAGGTTTAGTGTCTGGGTATGTCTTAATCTCATGTATCACAATATCAGGGTCAATACCCAGCATTTCTTCATAGCTTCAGGAGAAGATGTCACGAAATTATTTGAAAAGTGACTTGTAGGTGACGATTTTGTTGGGGGAACACGAAGCTCCGATATGCACATTTTCGACAATTCCAGGTTTTATGGATATGTCAAGGGGAATGGTGGGTGAGATATTTCTTAAGTTCCCTTCGAAAAACACATCGTGTGTGGACTCGAGAACGGTTTAAATGAAAAAAACGGTCGACGGGTTCGAGATTCATTGGCAGCTCTCGATGGTGTGTTGTTCCAGAAAGAGGATGGAATGATGATGTCCATCATCCCAGGGGGTGTCTTCCATAACAGACATAATCATCTCGTCCATGGGAAAAATGACATGGAAAGGATCTGGAGATAAATTACCAAGAGAGGGGGTAGAAGGGGTTGCCGATTGAATGGCCTAATAGGCAGACTCAACAGGACTCAAAGGCATTTCATCATTGTAACGAAGATGATCGTCGGGGTTGGGTACCATCCATGGGTCGTGAGACACAGGGGTTCCGTGAATAGAGGTGGAGAGCATGTTGATTGAATCGACAGACGGATGTGGAACATCAGGTGGTGGGATGGGGAAGGTACCCATTAACGAGGAGTCTTTGAGTCTTTGAGTGTGTTATGGGATTCAGTCAAAGAGGGAGAGTCGATGGATTTCTAGCAGGTAATAGACATGACGCACATTGAGGCAACTTCGTCGATAACAGTTCTACAAATGTTTTTGTCGAAGACAATCACTTGTATTTGGAATGAGATTTGAGGGGGTAACCTTGGAATGTGATCTTCCAAGTCAAAAATTATTAAATTCGTATCCATAGGGTCGATTCCATCAATAGCTTTCAATAGTGCCTTCCATTGTATGGGACAACTTTGAATGACTTCGAGGGTTGACATCGCGGATGGTGCTTGGGCTAGATCTTCAACAATGTTGTAGTTTTGGGCAGCACGGACATGAGGATTGAAAGCAAATTTTCGAATGATGCCATTTGGAGGAGGGCGAAGGACTGTGTCAAGGCTTTGTCCTTCGAGATGAAGAGGACCATTAGTAGGTGGAGTCATGGGAGATGGTTGGACCAATGAAGGAGGTATAACATCAACCTTCTCTTTAGAGGAAAAATAATCTTTGGCTCAAGTGGTAAGTGCTATGCCATTTTTCTTTGAATCACCTATACACATTAAGACATAGGATGTATTAGAGGGGGAGGGTTGGTCGTGAATGACCAGTTGGGCCTATTCTTGAGAAGGGAAGGGTTGTGACAATATGGCCGGAGTGGGTGGTTTCGTGGTCCCTTGAAGGGACTTAGTAACCTCGGCGCGTCGTGGACAATCCTTAGTGTAGTGATCATCACCATAGATAAGACAAGGGTATCGGGGTTTTTGCTTATTCCTATTGTCAATAGGTGGTCTTTTGGTTCTCTCTTCTTGTGAAGTATTTTTTTCCTCCTTATTCTTACCCTTTCCCTTTCTCGATTTGTTTTTGCTGGCGGGGGTAGATTGGACAACATTTACCTCAAAAGTCTTTCCGGTGGGAGGGGTAGGAGACAGAGCATTTTGAACATTAGAAGAAGTGGGTTTGGGGTTGTTTCTAGAGGTTTGGACGGAATGCGGTTGGGCATGGAAAGTGCCTATCACACCATCAGCTACATGAGAAGCAGCGGGAGTAGTTGAAGTGTCGGAAGTAGAAGGACAAGGCGCATCAGGGAGTAATTTGTAAAGAGTACTCGTTTGTGAGTAAACGAGGTCAAGGTATTGAGCACGACTAATGGCCTATTCTTCCATGACAACTCCACCCATGGTGATGTCATGACTGATCTCGTTCACAAATGATTTCGTGAACCACTCTGCTAGCAACTGATCGAGAAGTTTGAGTTTGATGAGACGTCGTCTCCGTTGCCATTCATGAATGTGATCGAAGATATGAGTGGCTTTGGTTTGTTTAAAAGAGCTCAACATCTTAGTCCCTATTTCATAGCGGATCGGTAACTGGTAGTGGGTGAGGAAAGCCATAGCAAGGGCGTTGAAGTTGGTGAAGAAACCTCATGGTAATTCTATATACCACTTCATGGCAGAATCCATGAGAGTTCGTTGAAAAAGGTGTAAATGAATAGAGTCATCCATCAAGGAGTTGGATGAGCACCAAAGGTAAAAAGTCATGACGTGATTTTTCGGGTCCTCTCCCACTTTGCCATCGAATTTAGGGATGTCAGACAATAGTTTGGCCAGTATAGTGGGCCATTGGGGAGAGTGATCGATTGGATCATTTAAAATCCTCGACAGTTCCGGGAGGTCTAGGGTGGCTAAGAAAGGTAACTATCTATTCAAATGCGAGTACTGGTGGCTTTGGGGAGGGAGTCGTGTCAGCAAACCAGTGGGACCATAAGCAGTCTGCATATAATGCGAAGATTTAGGCAGATGTAGTGGTTGTTGTGGAGGCAAGTAACTCATAGGGTTTTACCCTTGAATGGGGGTGTGGGGTTGAGCATTTGAGCCCCAAATAGGATTGGACGTACTTGGATATGGTTGGCCTATACTAGGGGGTATAACGGATGTAGCTTGAGGTTGTTTCCCCCCAATTGATTGAGGATTATGTTGTATCAGATGGTTCCAATACTGGGCCAAGGATGGAGGTATGTTTTGTCCATAGGGTGGCGTCGGTGGGGGTTGTCCTCCAATCGGGGGTTGTATGCCAATTGGGGGTTGTGTTCCAATTGGGGGTTGTGTTCCAATTGGGATTTTCCCTACAAGGGTGGGTTGAGTTAAGCCTCCTTGGTGAAATTGTCCACCAACAAGAATCTAGTAATTTGGTGTGAACGACGGAATGGTGCCACTAGGATCAGCGCCTCCGATAGAGGATGAAAAAGGTCCTCTAAAAGGGGGGGGAGGAAGTGTTGGAATGAAATCGGGAGGAGAGTGCCCAGAAGAAGTGGGACCACTAGCAGTTATGGAAGTGATTTGTGTAGGAACAGGAATAAAGGAATTCAACACACGGTATCTGGGTAGAAGTGTCGGGGTGACTCTGGGAGAAAGTGGTGTGCCAATAGGGTCTTGGCTAGCCATGGTAATCCCAGTGTGAAGACTCATAGTATCTGTGTAATGGACCATTTGTAAAGGGAGATTCAAGATGTGGTCAGCTTGCAGAGCTTCTATACCAGAAAAATAATAAGCAGTAGTAAAAGGTACTGCGTCTAGATCAGATGTTTTGGGTAGCGCAGGTGAGATGGTGATATCAATGCCTGCTCCTGAGCCAAAGAGATCCCATCTAAAAATTCCAGTAGACCAAAAAGGATCTTGAGCCTCAGGTCCTGGAAAAGGTCCAGTCGGTGATCCAAAAGACAAAACAACCAAGTATTCGGAAGAATTCACTCTCATAATACGTCTCTCGGAGTCAGGGTGAATTTGAAAGTCCTCTCGAGAATTGAAAATTCAGAATCGTTCTAGAGAGTCAGTTCTTTCCACTTGTGGAGTGGTGACGTCTTGGACTTCACTCTGTTAAGGAGAGCCCTCTGGTGAGTTGGTAGGCAAGGGTTGATAACCTTCCAAATTTTTTGGGGGTAAGCCTTGCATTCTACATGAATGACGTGGAGGGTCAATTGTGAACGATTTAAAAACTTACAAAAAAAATTCTACGGTCAACTTGGGTAAACAAACAACATGCGCTAGTAAAAATCTAGGAAGAAAAACCAGGCAAACAAGACCTTATAATTCCGAAGTCACTAGTTGGTGATGAAATCCAATGTCGCAATGACGAGATAAGAAGGGCTAGGTGAGGGTGGAAAAGTTACGTTGATGACCTGCTTAATGGACTTACACCCAGGTGCAAGCTCCCACACATAATCATGGGTATACCCTCCAAGGAGCCCGAGTGAGTTTGGCCAATGTCGATTCCAGGTACCTTAAAGACTTGCCCCTTCACAGTCACCTTGTGTAAGTCCCTAAGAAAATAGGCCACTAAGGTTACCAACAACAACAATAAAGCCTGGGGGGACAGTCGACAGTTCAATCCACATGCAAGGGAAGGGTATCTAGCCCGAAATCAGCTTGAGAATCTTCCACTCATCATTGTGGGTATACCTCCAAGTGACCCCCGTAATACGTGCAATATCTACACCGATATCAACAAAGCAGGGTGAGTAACTATGTCAATATCAATGTGACCTCGAGTTTGACCCTTGTGTGAGAAGGGCTTCCCAGGATAAAATGTTGCAAATGGAATTTGACACTCCTTACCACAAGACGCTATTGTTTGTTTTGTGCTTTGGAGAGTGTATCTCTCTGCCTATTCCAAAGCTCTAGCCTAACTAATGTTGGTGTAATAGAGTCCTAGAAAAGAGTTACTAGTTGAATTTTAAAATTCACGCAATATTATTAAAGGTTGTTGTTACTCAAAGGAGACAGAAATGAAATCGATGTTGTGTGAGACTCTGACCCAAAAATGTATAGATAGGAATGAAAGATATCAATTCTTGTTCGATGAATCCTATTTACAGGAGGGAAAGAGGAGTTTTCTGAAACAATCTTGAACTACGATATACAATCTTCTTTAAAATGCAATATCAACGAATCACAAACAATGCCAATTCTCTATTTGTTTCATTTCAACAATTGAATGCCAATATTTTCAAGATAAAAAATTTCTTTTAAAAAGAAAAAAGTTTTTTTAATTTTCAAAAGAAACCACACGACAGTGGTGGAACTAAGAAAATCCAGCAACTAATGAAAAGAAATATACACCAAAAACCCAAACCAATCTTTCAATGAAGACAAGAATAACAAGCAGACAAGACTAGTCTTTTCAAATGCATGAGGGTAATGATTTTCCAAGTAATGAGAAATTGAGAAAGACAATTAATCCCAACTTTTAAACCGATCATTGGCTCCCAACCAAACAAGCACTCAAATTCCAGGATCAGAGATTATATCCTTGCTAAGAAAAGGTCAAGAGATGACAGTTGAGAAAAAATGAACAAGAAGAGCCTTTGATTTCCGAAGACTGGTCGTTCACAAAATCCGAAGTCAAGAAATAATCAATCAGTGGCCCAAGAAGTTCTCTTCATACACACATACAAATCTGGGTATTTGAGAATACAAAAACCTTAATCCCAAAATTTTGCAAAATGGGTTCGCAGGAAAGCAATGGTGTATAGTGCGAGAATGGAGAATTCTCGCAGGCTAGCCACAAGCAAAGTGCGAGAGGTTCGCACTGGACTGCACAGTAGGGTGCGAACTCTAGTAGTTCTCGCAGGCAAAAGAAGGGTTCAATGCGAGAAGGCCTGAAACTAAGCAAAATTTGGAAAAAAGACAAAATTTTTGAAGGGAATTCTGGACCCAGAGAGTCTGTCAGGGTCTCTTGAAGACTCAGAGATCGATAGAAATGAAAAAAGGTAAGGCAAGAGAAAATAGCCAAGGAAAAACACAAAAAACCACTAAAAAAATGGGTTGCATCCCCAGTGGAGTCGCCAATTTTTTTATCAGACTAATTGGTAGGTGCAGACACTAACAGATCTCCCTAGATCCACCTAGATCTAGAACAAAACAGGACAGGACATGACTCTTTCCCTAAGTTGTAATCATTGAATCTGCTAATAGGGAGGAATAAGTGACATACCTTTATATCGCTTCTCTAGGTCTCTGTTGCTCCCACTTTGCTCTGGTGCTCTCATGAGGTCAAGTCCAAGACAACACAAACCAACCAAAGTGAAGATAGAAAAATATATTCAATATCAAATTATGCATATGATCAAGGAATTACATAATAAAGTAAGACCGACTTTATGGGAAAGGGACATGCTGCTGTATCATACTAATTGAAAGTAGAAGACACAACCTGATCCCCTTGATGTCGCAAGATTCCTTTCAGTGACCCTTGGTTCCAACACACACACTTGCTCTGTATTTGTATGAAGAAGATCCAACTCCTCTTGATAGACCAAATAGAGTCTACAAGCTTCTGTCTAAGTAGGGTTATTCACACAATTCCTTCACCAATTCTTCAACTAATCTTTCTTAACCTTTTCCATGAGAAACCTTTCAATATATAGGAAAAGGAGAGATGGTTACATGGATGAGGATGATCCCATCAAATCTTAGAAGTCAGTAAAATGACAACCATATGAATGCCAACTCATTTTCTAGAATATTCCCTTCTAGAACCCTCAAGACCTCTTCTCCTTTCCAAGCTTAAAAACAGGTTCGCAACCTGTGTATGGAGAAAATTGCGAGAAGTTCACACCCTAAATGAAGGTGGTCTACGAGAATGAGGGATTCTCGCACCCTAGGCCATATGCAGCCTACAAACTTACTTTGAAAATATGTTTTTGGAAGGACACAAGATCCACTTTTCTCAGGCAAAAAGTCCTTGTTGGGAGCATGAATACACCATTGTTAATACATCACCAATTTGACCAAAATCATGTGTAACAGATCTTCCCCATATTGAGGAGGATATTGAGCCCAATGATTCTCTCCCTGATGAATCCATGTTCCTTATCAGTATGTTTGATCCTTGGTATGGAGATATTCTTCTCTATCTCCAAACCCAACATTTCCAGACTAGTATTTCACGTGATGAACAACGTCGCATTAGAAACCACTCAAAATGCTACCTCATCATCGGTGACACCTTGTACCATCATGGTATTGACACTATCCTCTGATGTTGTTTAACCCATGATTATACTGAACAAGTTTTGAATGACTATCACCTTGGATCTTGTGGCGGTCATCTTTCTAGGATGGATACAACCCAAAAAATTCTATGTGCCAGTTATTTTTGGTCTTCCATATTCAAAGATTGCATTGAGGCCGTTAAAAAATTCCCATCCTATCATATATTTCAATGGAAAGCACGTAACCACCCAGCTCCACTTCATCCTATTTTCATCGTCAGCCCCTTTGCCAAATGGGGCATTGATTTTATGCAATGTAAGCATACCTTAGCCAGGGGGCACAGTTATATCATCGTTTTCGTCGATTACTTCACTAAATGGGTTGAGGCTATGCCTACATTTCTTAAAGATGGCCTCACTGCAACATTTTTTATGTTCAACCACATCATCACTCGATTCAGTGTCCCACAATCTATTGTAACTGATAATGGATCCCATTTCCAGAACCAGATGATTGGTGAATTGTGCACCAAGTTAGGTTTTCTCCATGAAAACTCATTCCCCTACTATCCTCAGGCCAATGGACAAGTTGAAGCCATCAAAAAAGTCCTGAAAACCATGCTTCAATGCATGGTGGGAGTGAACAAAACCTCTTGGCACCCTCAGATATTCTCCGCACTCTGGGCTTATCAAACTTCAGTTAAAACCACAACTAGATTTACACCCTTCCAGTTGGTATACGAGGTAGAAGTGGTATTACCGACCGAATGCGAGATTCCTTCGTTGAAACTTTTTGTAGAACTATTACCCCACACTTTTGTCGAAGAGGAATGATTCTTATATCTGACCAAGTTGGATGAAACCCATCACGATGCTTCTCTCATTAATGAGACGTATAAAAAAAACATAAAACATCAATATGATAAGTCCATCCAACCTCGCACCTTCACAGAAGGAGATCTAGTCCTATTCTATGATCAATATCATGACAAGATGGGGGTAGGGAAGTTAGAACCCATGTGGCATGGGCCATACATCATAAAATGTGTTTTACACAGAGGCGTCTACGAGTTAGTAAAATACGATGGGATATCTCTTGGCGAGCACTGCAATGGGATTTACTTCAAGAAGTACTATGCATAGAATATCTTGAATGTGTGCTTTGTACATTACTGTACTATATAATTTTTGAGTTGGTGTGTCTTTTCTTTTGTGTGCATGAGTTTTGTCTCAGTTTCTTATACTTTGATTTTTTATTGAATGTGCAAATGAAATCATCCTTTCCCATCTATTTCGAGTTTGCGGATAGCGCTAGTCAACATACCCAGAACATCTCTTCTATAGCTTGGGTCATCTACTACTCTGGAGAGTTACTGAGTTCAGAAGGGATTTGCCTCAAATCCGCAACCAATAACGTTGTAGAGTACTATGTCATCATTGGACTCTTAACTGAAGCCTCTTCTCTAGGTATATCTCAATTGATTATTAACCTCGACTCTCAACTCATGGTCCGTCAACTTAATTGTGAGTACGTTGTTCACAATTCTACTTTACTACGTCTCCATCTGAGGATTCATCGTCTTGAAAGAGATTTTGAATTTATTTAGTACAGACACATATCAAGAGAACTTAACACGATCGCGGATTCATTAGTGAATTACATGTTGGATTGGTATATTGTGCATAGATAAAAATTTGAAACATAAACCATCTGTATAAATACATCACATAAAACAAAAAAATGCAATATAGATAGGCACGACAAAACTCATATATATATATATATATATATATATATATATATATATTCTTGGCAGTAAAAGTTTTACATCATACAAAAGTACATCACAAGGCAAAAATTGGTCCTTCATGCCCATAGTATCGTCATAAAGACTACAAAATGTTTGAGGAATCTACTCGTCCTCCTGTATCACGTTATTCTCCAAAACGTACACTACTGCTCATGCCACCCGTCGTAGCAAATGGTTGAGGCCTTCAGAGACCCCCACTATGTGTTGTTGTAAGTGTAAAGGCATATCTCTCCTCCTCAAGGGAGGAACACCCATTTTCAAGCCCCAGAGGTTTCTCTCCACCTCCTGGAACCCTCCCACTATGACGGTGTGCTCAACTGTCGCCTGTGCATCCCTACGGCGCCCCAATGATGGCATCTTCGTTGGACATGATGCACCTCTATCTGCATTATAAAAATGAAATGGTGTAGATTCCTCATTGTACAAACAAAAATATTGGTTGCAAGATCATGGTTATATTTCATACCTGATGCATCCCACTGTATGTCCTTGGGAAGTACCAAGTCAACACTACCTCTGAAATATGCCTCGGCATAAGGGACGTCCTTAATCACCACTAACTTCCTCCTCCACCATGCGAATAAGTCTGCAGTGAATCTGAAAGATGAGGGATCATTCTCCAACCTAGGGGAAAGATTGGTCCACCTCTTGATATGAGGCTCATTCATGGGACATGCTATCATCCCAACTTGTGGTTGCATCTGAGGTATCCACTCTAAGAAAAATGAAACCAAGAAAGAACCGTATCTGAACTATTTTTGTCTGTCAGTCCTGCACTTAGATATCTATTCTTTGACATTCCTCAAGAACCCTGCACTCCAGTTGAATAGTCTTGGTTCCAAACACTGAATGAAATAAGATATTTTTTATTTAGAATCCAAGTGGTCACTAGTGCTCCTCGCCAACTTGGTTATGGAGAATAGAATGGATTGAATTGGTAGGTATCTCAGATATTTTATCACAATCCTTCCACCCACCAACCATGACCCCGGTATGCAATGTTCAGCAACATATGCCTCGGTCGGTTGTGGAGTAGCCCGGTGTCTGAACAAAAGTATGGGAGCCCCTCTCCTCGAGATCCCCATTAGAAAATATACATCGTCTATCTCAATTTCAATAATATGCGGCCCTATTCATAATTCTTACTCAACGTCGTCCCATAGACCAATCAAGTACTCAAGCAATAGTACTTCTTTTCTCATGTTTTGAAGCTTGAAATATTTGAGCAAGCCACAATTACGCAAGGCCGCCCTCACTTGAGGGTCTTGGAGAGCAGCGACATCATCGAACTCATGCTCACGCTCTTTCCACTCAATCATGGCTAGCTATAGATGAAACCTGCAAAAACATCAATTAATCATCATTAGCTAAATCCTTATGGAAAGAAATTACCTCATTTTAGCCTTAAAATAAAATAAAAATTGAGTTTTGTGCCTAGCTCTCCCTCAAGTAATCTAACAGAGCACTAGCACCCCCTTAGTTCACACACCAGTGCATTTAAATCATGATCGACGCTCCCCTCAATGCCTTGAGGGAGCATCGATCTAGGTCAATGCTCTAGGGATTCCCAAGGAGCCTAGAACACCTAAACTAGAGGCTAAAATGAAATGAAAAGGCATAAAATAGAAAGAGGAGGAAGAGACAACCAACCTATTCCAGACGATTCTGAAAATGGTCACCCACAGCTCCCGCAATCAATGCTTGAAAATCATTTCAAAAGAGGTAACAACTAAAAGACCAGAGGAGAATGGTAAAAATGAATTTTTGACCTATTTTGGTATTTTATATGTCCAATTTAGTCATTCCTCCTTATTATAAAGTCTATTTTGGATTTTTTTATTATTTTTTCGAGAAAATACTAATGTCTTATGCCCAGAACAATTTGATTTTACAGGAATTTGAATGGAGTTCTTTCAATGACCTTGTAACAACCAATGAGATTAGTCTTTGTTCTTTCTCGCGCTCATAAATACATGATAATGTAACCGAGTATACTTTTATCACTTTTTCGGACTCGTAAAGGTTATATGAAAAAGGAACCCCCTCAAGTCTCCTTTAAGCTCTTTTCAGACTCTATAAACATGAAAATATTATCGAGTGATCTTGCTTCCTTTCATGCTCGTTAAAAGGTTTGAAAGGGAATCTTCTGAGTAACAGTTTATCTCTTTTTCGGACCTCAGAGATTAAAATTATGAAAAAGGACAGCCCTGGATTCGCCTTTAAGTTCTTTTCAGACTCTCTAAATATGAAAAACCACAGAGTTTTCCTTCTCTGGACTCGCTAAACTACACATTGAAGGGCCTATATGGGGATGAACCCTTACTTCTTCTAGTTCGTTGAACAAAGGAAGAGGAACTTACTGAAGGTTAGTTATATTGAGCATGTGTTACCCTCTTTGAGGTCATTAAATTAAAAAGAGGTACTCATCTATCTGGATGGGGGAAAAAATTGAAGGAAGTGGGTCAAGTTTCTTGAAAACTTTTGTAAACAGCTCTTGCAGTCACCTTTGAACATGACACATGTTTTAACCTTCACAATGAACACTTGGATAATCTTCTAAACCATTGCACTGTACCAATATTATGCGTCTTTCCACTCCTTTGAATCATCCAAAGAATTCCTCAGCACTTGCTGCATTATATTTTGGTCCACTCTGCGTTTATGTTGCCAAGTCTCATGTCATGCCTCAGTGTTCAAGGGAAGTTTCCTCCTCAGGAGTCAACCATCCAAAAAATTTCTAGTTTCCGTACACGTGTCAGTCTATGTTCATCTACTATATCTTATCACTTTCCCATGTTAGTTTCATGTCGATGATGGGGGATACATCAAGGCCCTCCTTCGATAAGTCTGTTCATGTTGAATTCAACACATCATCTAGGAATTAGACTTAGAAACCACTAAGTACCTTGGGACCTGCATGCCTCAATGGTTTTACATCATTGACCTCTGATTGGATTATTCCACGAATGTTCGACCTCAGCTCATTTATTCACATTCATTGGATTGTACTAGGTTACCTTGGGAATCATCAACATCATTGGCGATTTCCCTCACACTTGTTAACGGTTTACCTCAACCACTAGTAATCAAGTGGTTTCTACCATGTTCAACATCAAAAGATTTATTCACATGGATAGATTTGTACCACATTAGGATTGGGATGAAGACCCTGGGTTGAGCATTCATTATGGCATATTCTTTACCCAGGTTGCGAAGGAGGTTATCTGACCACCCTGATACTCATATTGTCACATAGATCCATGTTGTATTGGTCTGTGGCTATGTTTTATCATCTTATAGATCCACTGTGTATTTTGCATGGCTACGATCAGTTCATGTCATAGAATTATGGATCCAAATTGTATCTATGGTGGCCATACTCTTAGTTAATATCATCATGGATCCGTAGTGTATTTATTGGCGGCCATACTTTGAGTCATTTATAGTCCTAGCATAGGCATGCCTACCTCGGGAATGGAATACACATTTAAAGTTGTTTGATAGTTTTCTGCAGCTTCTACCAAGTTCCTCGATTCCATACCCTTTCTTCAAAGAATCTACGAAGTGTTTCGGTCATCATCTTTCATTTTATGACTTCACACTTTGGGGGGAAATCTGTTACACGTCAAATTTCCTCACTTCGATAATTTCACATCCTCATTGTCGTAAGTGTCACACTTTTGTCACAAGTGTCATAAGTGTCGCATTCTCGTCACATAAGTGTCACATCGTGAATGACACCTTGGAAACATGTGATACAAACCCTAAGACATGTTAGAATAAGAATCCCCATCATTTGACAGTCGTAACAAAGTGTTTTTCTAGGAGAAATGGTCATCTTCGAAACTTTTTGAAGATCGACGCTCTCTTGCTCATATGAAGGGGGCACTAGCACTCTTTATCTATCTAGAAAGGAGCATTGTAGCACTCTTTTTCCCATTGTAAGGGAGCTCCGAATTGGTTGAGAAAATATGGGAAGAAATCCCCTTTTCTCTAAGGACACCTATGGATGGATCGAGTTGGTTTGGATGGAATCTAACCCTTAGGCTGCATATAAGGGAGATATCACAACTGATGGATTCATATCCTCAACCAATCCCAAATATAACCAAGGTGGTTGAGCCTCTCAAAGCCTATGAATGGAGGCATTCTCATGGTGAAAAAGGAGGATAAATTATCAACAAAGCATTGTTATTCTGATCATGGATCTTTCGAGAAAGGGTTGGACAAGGAGGACTTGGGGAGGTTGTTGCAACATCATCTAAATATTGTAAGTGTCTCTTTAAAGTTCTCATCAATATACTTGGCCTATTTCCTTCTAATATTTGTTTACATGTATTTGTCTATGCTTGTTTTCATCCTTCATAGATAGATTGGTTTTGTCTAATCCATTAGATTAGGAGATAGTTGTTTGTATTTTGTGATCCATTGCAGGTGCTAGTTGGAACTTGTGGACTAGAGCAGTGAGGACAAACTTTGAAAGTGAGGTACATCATACTATCCCTCTTACTCTCTTTTTTGATAGGAATAATTAGTCTATAGGAATGGTAGTGTCCAAAGGTAGTTTTATGTCTCAATAGAGGGGTCTATACTTCGAGGGAACATTCACCTGTCTACAGGGGAATTATTCTATAACAAT
>JASDQU010101480.1:83076-103741 GCA_032191745.1 Picea mariana
GAAGAAAGTGATCTGGATGTCCAGAATTGGTCGTGTAGGGTGTGTCCCTGAGGCTTTTGACTACGAGGAATTGGTTTCATGGTGCGTTGAGAAATATATACCAATTCAACAGATTATTCAACTTCAATACCATTCTCCCATCTCTCTTTCACCTCAAGTGTTCTGTAAGATGTTGAAACTCCCTGAACCAACACTCACTTTTAAAGGAGAGGATTGTAGGTATTTCCTGAAAAAGCATGACAACGACATGGAACTCTTGCCTGAATTCTTGGAGAATCCCATGGCCATCCCTAAAGATATTACCAGGTTGCAGGTCAACTCGTTCAAAAACCCCTTTCAGAAAATTTCTTGGTAATTCACCTGGGTGGCAGGCCAAGAAAGTACTACCAACATTTCTCGTATGATTCTTTATATCATATATTTTACTGTCAAAGAGAAATCCATTTTCGATTGGGGAAAATTGATTTCCATTGAAATCTCTTCCCAATTGTCACAGTAAAAAAAAGATAAGAAATTATTTATGGTCTCTTATTTGGTGTTTGCGATAGAATATTGTTGTCAATTTCCTAAATTGTCTATCTGTAAGAAGGTGAACTGTGAATTTGACCCAATTACCTTCTGGTACCAATTGTTATGGAGACACAAAGCTTATTTGCATTTATATGAAGTTTTCAATGATTTTGTCTCGGTTTTTAAAGGATTTCTATTTGTAAAATATACCTCCAGAATATCCGACCAGGCAAGTAAATTCCTAGATAAAAAGGGGATGTTGGAGTAAATGGAAAACTACAATGTTATCACAATTTTTCGTTCTAAGGAAAATCCCTCCTTTCTTCCATTTCATATATTTGATAGAATGTTTATTACAGAAGTCACAAGCCAATATAATTTCTGGTTGAAATTTTTTTATGAGAAACAAAAAAAGAAATTCATACCCTTTCCTTGGAAAATTGGGGAATTTATATTCAGAAATATAAAAAAAAATGATGAATTTGCAAACCGCTTCCACAATCTGAATCTCAAGTATGTTGAAAGGATAAAAAGGTTTGGCCCTAAAGGAATTTTTTTGTAACATATGCTAACAGTGGGATTCAACCATTCATTTATCCATACTATTCTAAGTGAAGAAGAAGATAATAATTTAGGTGCTCTTACTCACAATGTTGGTGACTTGGAAACGATACTCACTACCAATGAATTTTACAAGAAGAAAGGTAAGGGTCCTAGAGAGAAGAGTGCCCATTCCCCAACTATTACTCCTAAGACTACAACATCTCGGAGAAATTCTCTAGCAACCCACCCATCTAGAAAAGTGACAAACATTAGTTCAGGCGGCGGAGGAGACAAGAATCCCCCTTTGGGAAAAATTGAGAGCTCACACAAGCTTCCTCTAAGAAAAAAGAGGAAAAATGTCGTGCAAGAGGAAGAAGACCAGCACATAGAGATTGAAATCAATAGATTCTCCTTTGAATATACGGAGCTCGAGGCGGACATTGAGAAACATTTTCCCCCACTGGATCAATCAGGAAACAAGGCTCACCATAATACATCTTTGGAAATCATTGAGAATGAGACCTTCAACGAAGAAGAGTCATTTGTTTTTCAGAGCGTTGACTTTGACATGGAATCCAAGAAATTAATTATTGAGAAAAGTGATGTGAAGAATAAGAAAGTAAAATCTTGTTCAGAGGTTGACCTAAGAGATATGCGGCCTCCCCAAATTTCTAGAATTCATAGAGCAATTGGCGATGCAGTGGATGACTCCATTGGTGGTCTTGAAGAAAAAAAGATGAAGTTAAAAGAAAGGATTAAGGAACTGGAAGAGACCTTAATGCCTCTTCCACTTCTTTCCATTCCTTTGGAAATTGTTGGATCCACCATGCCCATTGCTAAATTAAAAGGATCCTCAAGCTTACTTACATCAACCAGGAGCTATGTGGAGAGCGATATCAAGAAAAGAATAGCATTGATCATAGAGGCTTGGGAAATTTCGAAAAACATGGTTTCTTTTGGCTCGAGGGTGCATGCCTTCCATGAGTATTTGCAAGCCGACCTAAAGAATGAATAAGGTTTTTAACTTGATTTTGTGGTACCCTTTTGTATTAAAGTTTCCAACATGAAAAAACTAAGGAGAAGAGAGCAGGATCTTCCCTCTCCAAGTCGGATCAAACAGTTGAACGTGCGCTAAAAAGAAAAGATAAAAAAACTTTAATAACATTGTTCAAATGTGCAGCCAAGCCATATCAAGGAGAGAAGAACTATTCAAAAGGCTCACGGAGGTGGACCTAGCTGGAAGCACTAACGAAGTCCAAGATCCCAAATTGATCCTCAACTCGTTGTTCCTAACAAACCAATAGTTTGACTAGAAAGTTGATATTTTTAAAGGGTTGTCAATTGAAAATTTCTATGGTATACTTGAATATTATGAGGACGACATAGACAATTGGCTAGTGGACTACTCCGTGAAAAATCAGTACATTGAAGAATCATTACATGGCATTTCCCATGATTTGAGAGACTTGGAGGGGATTTTCAACATCAAAATCCGGCATGAAATCAATGTGGCATGAATGAAAAGTTATATTTAAGAATGGTTTAAGAAATCTATCGACAAATTGACCATCAAGGGGAAAGAAATAGTTGAGATGATTGTGGTAACCATTGATGAAGACAATAAAAGGACACCAGCAAGTAAGTGAAGATAGGAGAGACCATCATAATAAGTTTATGCGGATCACATCCTTCTTTTATTTATCAAGTCCTTCATCTAGTTACTCCACCTCTTTCACAAGAAAGGTTTAACAGAAGACTGATAACTCATTTTTTCTTCTTATCAGGTCTTGTTATTCTTTTACCACCCACCATCTTCCTTCTACAAGATTAATTCTTGTGTATATTTTCTTTATGGTCCACAGGAGCCCCAATCCCAGTCTTTAAGAAAAATGCATTTTAAATTTCAAAGAATATGTAACAAACTATTTATTTTTTAGAAATTTCAAGAGAGTTATTTCGGGAACAATCTCGACTATACTTTGTAACCCAGAGTTTTGAATACAATTTATTTGAGGTTGATATATCATTATATTTATTTGAGCTACCCATGTTCACTCTATTAAAGTTCTCTTATGCATACAGACCATCTTTTTTTTTATGTGATCATAAATCTTTAGTCAAACTATGATGGATGTGAGGAAACTTTTCTTATTTGATTTAAATGTGTGAATGTGCTCGGTTCTTGGTCCTTTCTCAGGAAATTTATTTTAAAATAAAATGAAACATTTTCCTTTTATTTTATTGCAATATTTACATTTATTTGAATTACTACGATGGACTTCTATCAAGTCCCACATTCTGAATATCTAGAAATCCTAAGAAATCTAAAGAGGAGGACCACCTCTATAAAAACGTAGGGGGATTTACATCCTTGGGAGGTTGTCGATTCGTTCCTAATGGATTCAAGTGTCAACATTTTTGGCGACCACACTGGGGAATGAATTGAAGTTTGGAACCTGGTCTATCATTTTTTGAAAAATATATGACTTTACACCGGGATGATTAGCCCCGCTTAGAAATTGGATTGAAGAATCAACGAAGCATCTTACATCAATTATACAATCTGGTAATAACAACAACAGAGACTCGAGAAGAGTTAGAAATGTCATGGAAGATATTATTCCAATAAGAAGAAAGATAAATCCTTCAAAGACAGAGGAGAGATGAGCAACAAGAGCGAAGAAACCAACGGCTAGCTAGAGTAGCACAAGAACAAGGTTGGGATTAAATTTGGACGAATACAAGGGACCCATTACCAGAAGTAAAAGAAAGAAACTCTTTATTCTTAGAAGTTAAAATCATATTCCTGGAATCTCTTCGAATATGGCAAAAAGAAATGAACAACCCCAAGACGAGCATCATGAGGAGAGACAAGGAGGTGGAAGAGATGTTGCAAGAAATCAAGAAAACTTTTGAAAATAGAAGAAGAATAAGAGATTCTCCTTTGAATCTTCTAGGTGAGAAACATGATATCTTTGTTCTCCCTAAGGGCACCCTAAAGAAATTTTCTGGAGATGGAGCAATCTATGCAAAGAGGCATCTGCACTTATTTCTTGATGTTTGTGATTTTCACCATGTTGAGTATGACGATGTCATGGTAAGGTTGTTTCTGCAAACCTTATCAAGAATGTCATATGAATGGTATACAACATTGCCCAATAGATCAATTCACTCATTTAATGACCTCGAAACTATGTTCCTGACTATGTTTTCCCCTCCAATTGCTTATCATACCCTTCTCACCGATTTCACCCAGATTGGTTTGAGGAAGAATGAAAGGATACGATATTTTAATATCAGGTTTAATAAAACCTTGAGTAAGATTCCAGAAGATAAAAGACTGAATGACCCATTCATTCTTGGTTTTTCTAAGAATGCAATTCCCCAGAATGTTAAATATGATATCAAGACATCCCAAATGAATACCTTGGAGGAGGCAATGACTAAATCCACTGACATGGAATAAATTATGATTGAAACGGGTGTCGACACCAACATTATACTGGGAAAAGTACAAAGGCAGCTAGGAGGATTAAGTATTGATAATCAAGGAGCTTCCATCTCAAGAAAGAACGAATAATTCAAGCCACGACTGGCTCAAAACCAAACAATGGGAGGAGGATTTTTCAATGGAACCATACCTGATGTAAAGGTTGACCCTGTGGTAGCACAAGAAACTAAGAAAAGAATTGAAATTGTACAGATGAATAGAACTATAAAGAAAATGCAGAATGAGATAACCAGACTAAGAATGGGAGATAATTATGTGGAAAATCCAAGAATTCCAATCCCAAAGAAAAGAAGAAACCCTCCCCAAGAAAACAGAGTGAGGTTTGAAAACATGGATAATCCACAAAGACCAAGGGTTCCTAGGAAACCTACTCCCAATGAAATTGTTCTGGATGATGTGTATGTGTGGTGAACCAAGTCGGTTCACCAAGTAAATACCAAATGTAGGTAGGAAAATAGGTTATAATCCATAAAGGATAATATATTAAATAATAATGTATATGAATATGAGATGATGAGATACAATAAGAATGAGGGCCTTATATACCCACGCAGGGGTGCCCTTCCATGAAGAGATGTGACCTTTCATTGGGAAGGTGTCTCTTCATTGATTATTCATTAACTATTATAATGTATTTATATTTATTATTATATATTGTGTTCATAACATTTCCTTCCCCTTAAAAATGCTTTTCCTCAAAGTATACTTATGGAAGACTTATCTCTTGCTCTGGCTTGTAGTATTGTCTCCTTATTCTTTATTCCTAAATTAATGCTCATTGAGGACTTGAAACAATAGGATATTCTAAGAACTGCATAGAACCGTCGAATTATAATGAAGTTTGCCCACCTTAAATCGATCTTCTGAACAATGGGGATTTTATGGGGTTATTGTAGACAATTTGATGTATTTTGACTCCCATGATAACTTCTACCTTGAGCATCATTTGTAATTGAGGTAATAATTTTTGACATATTTTTCATTTGTTTTTGTGGATACATTAATTGGTTGAAGTATCGATTTTTGTGATTAGGATGTCTATAAGGAATCCTTGCAACCTGATCTTTACTTCGTGTACTTCTAGCTTCTTCTTGACACTTGGAATTGAGTATTTTTCATAGCCCTAGCTTGTTTCTGCTTCAACATGTGAAGACCTATTTACATCAACTAAATCCTTTTGAGTTGTATGGTTGATTGGGTCCGTATTAATTTCTTTATCCACCATCAGGTTTTTTCCATTTGACACTAGCAAATTTCAGTCATTTTGCGACGACTATTTCAACGCTCTTGCGACGTTATGTCATGGATATTGCGATGAATCTTGAGTCTCCGAAATGTCGTTTTATGTCACGTGGAAATTTCGACGAACTTTAATTAACGTCGCAAGAGCGACGACCCTAGGGAACTTTTCACAATTGCGACAAAAAGAGAAATATCATCGCCAATATGACAATATAGGCAAACTAAGTGAAAAAAACATTTCGTCACAATTGCGATGACCATTGCGACGACAATGTTCATTGTTTATATAGCAAATCCGTCGCAGCATTTTTGTTGTCGTCACACTTGTGAAGACAATTGTTTTTTGTTTATATAGAGAATGTGTCGTAGGAATGACAACATTTCGTTGTTTATATAGAAAATGTGTCACAACAATTTTTGTTGTCGTCGCACTTGCGATGACAACTTTTTTTTGTTTATATAGTGAATGCGTCACAGGAACGACAACATTTCGTTGTTTATATAGCAAATGCATCACAGCAATTTTGTTGTCATCGCACTTGCGATGATAGTTTTTTTTGTTTATATAGCGAATGTGTCGTAGGAACGACAACATTCTGTTGTTTATATAGAAAATGCATCACAGAAATTTTGATGTTGTCGCACTTGCGACGACAACTTTTTTTGTTTATATAGCAAATGCATCACAGGAACGCAACATTCATTTCTTTATATAGCAAATGCGTCGCATCAATTTTTGTTGTCGTCGCACATGCGATGACAACTTTTTTTGTTTATATAGCACATCCATTGCAGGTATATTATTATCGTCAAAATTGCAATAATAATATTAGTAGAGAATAACCTATTCTTGAAACAAAGAGAAACTCATTAAGGTATTCCACTTTAGTATTTATAGAGTCTTTTACATGTTTAAATGCATGTTTATTTTCTTATATATTATTTACTCATAGAAAAAAATTTCCTTGATGATTTATGTAGGTCTTGGCGATGGAAATGAAAATCATGGACAACTCTTATCAAGCTGTATGGGCAGATGGACCTAGCAAGAGGACATTGATAGGGTTTTGATGTATTTTTTATAGTCTATTTATCCCATTGGTTTTATTCTATTACTAATGGTAGGCCTATGGTTTTATCCCATTGGTTTTATTCTATTAAATGGTAGGCCTATGGAAGCTCATCTATCTTACCAAGATAGATCTTCATTGAAAAATAAGAAATGTGAAAGTATATGCAATTACTCTTGACCTGAGATCAATATTCTCCAATGTGAATTCATTACCATGAGGAAATGACTTTGTGCAAATCTGGTTTCACATCTCTAAAGCATCCTCAAACATAGCATCTAAATATAGAGAAAATCTCTCTATGAGAAATAATGAGAAATTAAAATCATGAGAGACGACATAAAATAACATGACACCAATCTCAAAAGGCCTTACATTCTAATTAAACCATGCTTATTGAATGCAGTTCACATTTCATGACTTTCAAGTAAACAATCGTCATCTCTTCCAACCCTACACAGGGAGAAAAACCCCAGCAAACAATCTTCTTTTATTACATTAGTAATGCATGATCAATCACAAATATTCCACCATGAAATTATTCTCTTAACGAGCTTACCAAGATGACTTAGACCAGACTATGTAACTTGTAACAGACTCAAAAACTTGTTGATAAATATGTCTGTTGTATACCAACATTGTGGAAGAATTTGTGCACTTCTTGACTGCAAAACTTTGTCTTTTCTGGACTAATATAACTATTGATATATATGTTGCTACTTGCAACCTGTATCAGTTGATATTCATAGCCCTTGTAAGTTGATACTCACAGCATGTGTATGTTGCAACTCGCAACATGTATCAGCTGATATTCACAGCCTATGTAAGCTGCAAATCGCAGCCTGTATCAGCTGATATTCACAGTCTGTGTATGCTCCAACTCACAGCCTGTATCAGTTGATATTTGCATCTTGTGTAAGCTACAACTCGCATCTTGTATCAGTTGATATTCACAACCTGTGTAAGATGCAATGTGCAGCCTGTATCAGTTGATATTCACAGCCTGTGTAAGCTGAAACTCACAGCCTGTATCAGTTGATATTCACATCTTGTGTATGTTGCAACTTGTAGCCTATATCAGCTGATATTCATAACTTGTGTAAGCTACAAATCAAATCATGTATCAATTGATATTCGCAGCCTGTGTAAGATGCAATTCACAGACTGTATCGGTTGATATGAAAATTTGATTTTGTGTGTACTGAGTTGTAATATCATCAGGTGTTTGTTCTTTTTCTAGGTCTACTTGGAAATCCATGTCTTTCTTCTTATGTAATATTTCGACTTGATTATGAAAATGTTGATTATTGATATGATTGCATACCTTGTTATTATTATTTCTATGATTGGATACCTTGCTATGATTATTGCTATGATTATAAATCTTGTTATGATTAAGTGTTCTGATTGGATATGACCAATGGTCCTTTATTTAATGATATGTTGCATCTTTGTTGACTGATATGTTGCCTCTCTATTAACTGATATACTGCCCCTCTATTAATTGATATACCAACACTCTCATGGAGAAAATTATCATTTCCTTTGCTGGACACCTACGCTGCAACTTGTCATGCATGCATGCCATGCATGCCACTTGTCATGTATGCATGCCATGCATGCAACTTGACTTTTACAACTTGACCTTTTACAACTTGAGTTTAACAACTCATTCAACTTGACTCTTAACTTAACCTTTTACAACTTGAGTTTAACAACTCATTCAACTTGACTCTCAACTTGGAAATTTGAATTTCACTTCATGGTTGACAATGTTACACATTCCAATGCACTAGATCAACACATTTACATCACTTGCAATATAAGGAATATTGTTTGTTTCTAGCTCATAGTAATTTTACATTCAACCTAAATTTTGCTAGATGCATTGACTTTTCCTCATGGCTCACAAGGCTTGACTAGGCTCACAGAAGTTGTACGTTCCCCCTAACTTTTTCACTAGTCTGCCTATGCTCAGAGAGTTTGTATGTTCCCCCTCCCTTTTGTATTAGACTGTCTATGCTCACAGAGGTTATACGTTCCCCCTGACTTTTGCATTAGACTTACATCTTGACTTTTGTCTTTGCCTTAGCTAGACTCAAAAGATCATATAGCATCTCGTTCATCCTGAATTTTGGTTTGACTCACAGATGTTGTATGTTCCCCCTGCCTTTTGTCAATACTTCACAAGATTGGTTGATTCTCCAAATCTCCCTGGCTAGCAAATTTTTTATTTTTTTTTAAACCTACAGTCTCGTCTATATAGTGACTAATCATCATGGAAAATATAGCATTCTCGTGGAAACAAAATATTTCCATTTGTGTTTTTCCACGAACATTCGTCTATCTAGAGACGAATCATCGTGGAAAATATAGCATTCTCGTGGCAACAAAAAACATTTCATTTGTGTTTTGCCACGATTTTTCATCTATATAGTGACGAAAAATTGTGGAAAATATAGCATTCTCATGGAAACAAAAACTTTTCATTTGTGTTTTGCCACGATTTTTTGTCTATATAGGGATGCAAAATTGTGGCAAATATAGAATTCTCGTGGCAACAAAAAATTTCATTTGTGTTTTGCCACGATTTTTCATCTATATAGGGACGAAAAATCGTGGCAAATATAGCATTCTCGTGGCAACAAAAACTTTTCATTTGTGTTTTTCCACAGTTTTTCATCTATATAGAGACAAAACATCGTGGAAAATATAGCATTCTCGTGGCAACAAAAACTTTCCATTTGTGTTTTGCCACGATTTTTCGTCTATATAGGGACGAAACATTGGGGAAAATATAGCATTCTCATGGCAACAAAAACTTTTCATTTGATTTTTTCTGTGATTTTGTGTCTATATAGTGACGAATAATCATGGTAAATATACCATTCTCATGGAAACAAAAGCGGATGTTTGTCACTATATAGACAGAGTTTTGTTGCTATATAGATGAATGTTTGTAAAAAAAAAAAAAAATGGAAGAAATGATTACCAAAAGAATGACACGTGGCAACCACATTTCATGGATATTTCCACGATGAGTAATGGGTCGTCGATAGAGTGACGAAAAAAGATACACGAAAAATCAGACCCGTTTCGTGGCAAGTTCAACGAAAAAGTGTCGCAATAGAAACAAAAAAGTGTGGAAAATTTGATCATTTTAGTAGTCGTTGCTTCATGTGATGTGGGGTGCATGGTGTGTTGACTACCCTTGGTTGTACCATGATGGATTTATACATTGGAGATATCTTACTCATGAATTGTTATACCTTGACTTGATTCTTATGTGGCACACTTATTTAGGAGGTTGGAGACCCATTTGTCTAAGTGACATTATTCATGAGGCACATACATGGAGGCCTTGGTTTCTTTCTTGGGAGGTTGATACATTTGGAGGATAATTGGGCATCTAGGAGGAGAGCATTGATCCCAAGGTAGCATGGGGACTATTTCCCCTCAGAATACATGTGCATGTTGAGGGATTGTTTAGGGCATAAACAAACAAGATCAACATCAACAAATTTTGTAAATCGTGGCTACCATGAAGACTAAAAATGGTTGTCAACTTGAAATTAATATGTGGTCTTATATTAGTAGAATTTGATTTTTTTTACCCAATCCAAAATCATTTCATGTTGATGTTTGAAAGGATTTGAGACTAAGGAGTGGAGCTAGAATATGTCTTTACTCCATAGATTAACTGATCAATCTGTTAACTCCCTAGAAAGGCTTGGAATATCATTTATATGGTAGGTAATATGTGTATTTTACAAGCAATGTGAAATGGTTGTTCTCATCTTCTATCTGAAGTAAGGAATGCGTTGTCATTTCTATGTTTTCTATGTAACTTATTTCTAGACTACAACCTTTTGGAGTTTCATTTGCATGAGATTAGGTGTTATTTCTACTAAATACTACTATCATGTAGTGAATCCATCCATAGAATGAGTTTGATGTCCTCCTTACACTTTTATTTCTATTCCTATAGCTTATTATTAGTAGTAAGGGTGTTATGTTTGGAGTATTGTTTCCAACAAGCCTATGAATCCTTAACACATTGTTCACACTAGGAAATGGGGGAACCGAGATTATGTTTTTTTTTTAGACATAATTGTATGCATAGAGATCACTTCTATTGAATAAAAATATTTTGGTTTTACCCAACATGCAAATAGAGATGAAGGAAGACATGTTTAGTAGTTGTATTCATGGGTTCATAAGGATGTGTAGGCATAGTACCGATGTCAATGTGACCAAATGGAAGTAGTGGAAAAGGTTGTATTAATTATGGAAAAAAGTTGTTAATACCCATAGGAGAATTTAAATAATGGTATCGAATATGAAATTTTGAGGAATGGGAAAGAGCGACATCATCAGATGGTTACACCTATCATTAAGAATATTGAAATATTTGTATTGTTCCTAGTCAAAGCAATCTATCTAGACAAATATCTCATTAAAAGATTGTATTGATTTAAGGGATCATGACTCGATACAATTTGCAATGTTTCTCTTCTAACCATTATTAGTTGTTGAGTGATAATTTGAAGGTTGTGTTGAAGACATATTTAATTGGCAACTGAGCATTGTTGGAGATAGTTATTATAGTAGCTCTCTAGAACTACTATGTGACATTTCATGTAGTAGCAACACCATTAGTTGTAGGCATAATTGAAGTCAAAAGAGATATTTTAATGAAAGTGTTGAACCAACAAAAAATTAATCTTTGTTATAGCCTGTATTTACTTTAAAACTCGAAAATGAAGGTGTATTTTTCAACATTCTTCTTGCAAATATTGTATTTTTCTCATCATCAAACAACAAATTTCCATAACACCTTTGTTGGTATCTAACATAGAGCGTTTTCATCACATTCAACATAAAATAAAGAGTTATTTGGAGAGGAATGCCCTAATTAGTGGATTGAGTTTTGGCACTTTCTCATTATTCCAAGGGAAAGTTATATATATTGATGGGAAGTGCTCCCTTGATATATTGGTTATCATTATTGTAGTGGCACATCCCCCTTGACATGGTCAAACAAGTATCTTAAATAAGGAGAAAACTTGGCATATCCCCATGTTGTATTTTATTATTACTTATTGGAGAAAGAGTTGGGACCACTAAGTTCCACACAAGATCCACTTTTGTGAAGTTTGTTAGTATATTTGAGGATGAATCCTAAGTTGAGAATGTATTTAATGTTATTTGACTTGGCCATAGTTAAGGTGGACCTAGAACTTGGCACATGTTTCCATGAAGACCCATTTTTCAAGACGTTTATTAAAATGTAGTGATGGAGCACTTCCTCTTGAAAGTATCAAAGGACATATGACATGGTCAAAGGAGGCCCTACTTGAAGAGTGCTCCCCTTTTTTTGAGCTACATAACTATTTTAAAAGGTCTTGTTGAATAGCATTCCAAAGAGAATAAGGATACATGGCACCAAGAAGGTATCAAACTCGCTTCCAAGGTCAAAAAATGAGGAACATCCCTACCTTTGTCGATACTTTCTAATGGTTATATTGGATACTCCTCAAATTATGGATCTAGAATAGTTTCTTATTATATTTTTATCTCTTGGAGAAATTCATGGATCTAGATTCCACTAATTGTTTTTTTCATTGTAAGGAGACAAATCTTGAAGTCTATAAAAGGACTAGCTCTCTCCATTATCTTATTATGGTTGGATTGATAGGGAAATTCCCTATAAACTTAGTTGAAGATCCATTTGAAGATGAAGTATAAGGGCTTGTAATGTGACATTCTTCATCTTGTTTTACCATTTCCATGGTTGTATTTCATTGTTGTAGTTTCTCTTGCAAATTTGTTGTAATAATCTTCATGAAGGGTAATTTTTCCATAGAAGAAGGAAGAAGGTTAATGTGAAACCCCCTTTTGACTTGTATTTCATCATGGTTGATATTGGGTTTGTTATATGTCATTTCAGTGAAAGTATATAAATATATTGTGTTGGTCAATGATTGAATGTTATTAAGTTTGATTTGTAACAGTTGAAGTGGTGCACTATGACACCCTAATGCAAGATTTTATTTGTCCTTTTGTTTTAGATTCATTAGATTTTGATAATTGGGACTAGACAATTATATGACTCAATGACTCAATGATATTTTCTTATGTGATTTATGATTCTTTAATACTGTGTGATATACGATGTTCACTATGTGATTTATGATGCTTTAATACTATGTGGTATATGATGTTCATGACATGATTTATGATGCTTTAAATACTATATGATGTTCATAGTGTGATTTATGAGTTTTATTGTTTATGATGCTTTAATACTATGTGATATTCATATATTATGTGACTAGTTGGCTCATTAGGGATACAATTTACTTGGATGTTTTGATATGGTTATGAATTATGAGGCTTATTATGATGATGTATTGTATGTGGATATGCTATTTAGACTAATCTGAGGTAGGTAACACTGTGTAAGGGAGGGATGAACCTAGGGGAAGGGATCATATATCAATTAGGATGACTATACTATCCAAACCTATTCTAGTGTTAGAAAAGCCTTGGGAAGGGAAAAGTTGTGAAAGTGACCTCCAAAGTTAACTTGGGTAAATGGGTAGAAAGGGAAATGGTTGTATTCACTTATACCTTTTTTTGGACTCTTGTAAATTCACCGTCAAACCCAAATTCTCCCTTGCATGAGTAGGGGGGAAACCAAGAGATAGATATTGGAAGGTGTTACTTGTTTTGGCACGACTAAATCAACTACTTGCTTATTACTGGGGGTTGCTCATGGGGAACTTGGTATTGTTGATGCACTTGTGTTATGATATTGGTCAGTTGGGGAGAACTATGTTTGTGCCAACCAGGTCTATTTGGATTAAGGGAATGGGAGTGTTCCTGCAGGATAAGGGGGTAATAATGTTCATAGTGATTGGATCCTTTTACTTTTGTGGGCCCAAAATTGATGGCATCATTGTTGTTTTGGTTGTGATCACTAGTTGAGGGTGGTAGTAATATCATTTCTTAGAGGGGGGAATCATTATTGTTTTGGTTGTGATCATCAGTTGAAGGTGGAAGTAAGATCCCTGCAAGTCATAATCCCATCAGAATTGGAGGCGTTGCAAGTCCATTAGTCTCTCCATCACATATAGGTTGACTTGTTGATGCAAGATTAACAATGGTGAAATGTGAAGGGTTGTTGAGGTTTTATAATTTTAAAATGACTATTTTGTCTTTAAAATCCTTTTTTATAAAATTTAAACTGGTCACATTAGTAATCAACTCACTATTTTGTGAGAAGAAATCTTTTGGGCAACACGATAAAGTATCTGTCACAAAGGAAACATTTTATGGAATGTGATGTGTTACATGAAAGAAAATATATTCATGTGATATATTGCATTTAGGAAAATATTAGTTGTGTGAGTCACACAAGAAGAAAATTTGCTAATGCAACATATCGCACAAAGAAAAAAAAATCTTCGAGTGATAGGTTGTGTGAAAAGAAAATTTGAGTTTGCAATATGTCACATTGAAAAAGTTTTATGTGTGACACATTGCATCAAAAAAATATTTTAAGATGTGATAAAGGCAAGGGCTAGAAGGATTCTTGGAATTTTATTTGTTGTAGGAAAGAGATATTTCTCAAAGAGTGGGGAACTACAACTTCAACAAAGGAATGTGAAATGTACTGCATCATGTAAAAATAAATTGTGTGAAATAGGCCATGTCACAAAATAATTTTCCTACCATGCAGGCTATATCATAGGAAAATAATTTTCCTGTGACACAGTTTGATAGACAAACTTCTAAGAAGGTAAAGCAAAAAATTGCACAAGTCATTTTTTAAAAGGAGTTTGTGATGCAATAGGGAAGTTGGTCAAATTAAAACAAGGGAGTCAATGCAAGATTCAAAAGCATCCAAAATTGAAATGAAAGCAAGCAATGCACATGCAGGAAAAAGAAAGCAATAATATAAAGGAGGGAACCCCATACTATTTATCCTTCAGAGGGTACTAAAGTCTAAAATAGTAAGGGGGATTGTTGCTAGCACAACATTCTTCTAATTAGAAAGATCATAAAAGTTATATTCTAAAAATAGTTGACATGTTATTTTGAGATTTAAATTTTAATCTCAATCTTTCTTGTGAATACAATGTGTTGTGCTTATAGGAATGAATGACTAAGTAGTTTCATCATAATGATATGATACTACATGTAAAATCTATGATATTGCATGTAAAATCATTAATTTTTTTAGTTTTTTTAGATTCATAGATATAATGGTTTGTAGTGGTTCATGAGAGGGGTACTCTTTAATCAAAATCACCCAAAATTTGTAATTAATCCTAGTCACTCATTCATGCATTCATTGGATTTGAGTCTTGGTGGGTGGTTTGACATGTTGTTATCTTCATCATTGAACCCCATGACACTATCAACCAAAACCACTATTAATATTAAAATGGGGATGTTGTACTTTCAAGAAATTTTAAAATATGAAAGAATCATCTAAATATTTACTTTGCTTTATTGTGGTAGTTATGCCTAATACTTTTGTGGTGGAAAAACATGATTTTTATTTGAATTACTACACTTAGTTATTTTAAGTATATCCATGAACACTTGGAAGACACTAATCCATTCACGTAATATTCCTATCACATAAATAGATTGAATATTAAGGATATTCAAATTTTACAAACATTGTTCAAAATATCAAGAACAAATTTGTTGGTACATATTTTGCTATCATGATTCTTTGTCTAGTATAGTATAACATTTTACATATTTTGGACCTATATAAGGTATGGCCACTAGTACATGTTTATTTCATGTGTCATGTTTTATTGATATTTTTTTGGTGTACGGTTTCTACTTATTGTGATGTGGCTAGTGCACCTTATCCCTTTTGGAAGAGAGTGCAACCAACAGCATGTAAGTGGGGGTATCTATTCCATCAAAGACACTAAGGACTTTAACCTAGGCATGTTGGCGTAAAATTGTTCATACTAGGGTCCTTCTTAGGTTACTAACAAAAGGTACCGAAGTAGTCTAGAGCACTATCATTTTCATCTTCCTAGAAGGGAATAATTCTCACCTGAAGCACAACCGAGACAAGAAAGAGAGGGAAGGGTAAGGAGAATACCTAGACATACCTCTGAGTTATCAAGACTCATTGTAGTCTTGCACAAGATAGGCCAAACATGTAACGGTTCTGAGCAATTCCTAACTGGGAATAAAGAAACAGAGTTGTGTTTCCATTCATAAAGAAGCATTTAGGTATATCAGACATAAAGATAATACATAACAACATTCCATTCATGCATTACGACTAAATACATAGGATATGTATTCAAAATTTAGGCCTCCAATTGTATTAACATATCAGGTCCTTCTCACAGCTTGGTCCTCATACACAAGTGCTTAGAGAATGTTCTTCCTCAGATATGAGACAATAGTACAGTCTCTGCTCCTTTACATCTAGACTGATACAAAACTCTAATACATTGATAGTATGGATCTTACCCAGTTCTCCTAAACTTAGTTATGCTAATAGTATAGACTATTACAATAGCAACTCTTGTCATAACAACAATAACAACAATGATGATGATGATATTAACAATAAAACTAATCTCGTCCCAACACTCCAGCCTAACAACAACAACAACGATAACATCCAACCTTTTACAATCCTATCAGTATCATATATATAATTTAAACTTTAGGTTTGGTGGTTGAGAACCCGATATTTCTCTCTTCTTCTTGATATTGTTGCAACTTCTTTCCTCAATTTTGATGTTGCGTTGTCCTTCCAACCACTTTTTGTTTCCTTCTTTTTGTCCGTTGTCCAGCTCCTCAGCAGCTTGTGCAACTTTTGTTCTCCAAAATGAAGATGCAATGTGTTGCGCGCAACTTCTATTCAACAAAACGAAGGGCCAAACAGGCTCCGACCACAATCCTTGACTCACCCCGAGTCAATTTTTCATCTCTTTCGTGGTCTCTGGGTTGGCTTGTTGTTCTCTCTTTCCTTCTGGTTTCAAATTGCTTTCATTTATAACTTGGACTGGCTCTACTTTATCTTATTCAAATGAAGGGCCCAACTTAGGTACGAGTTCTAGGGCTTTCTTCCTGACTTCTTGAAATTTGTCCACTTTGTCCTGCCATTTCCTGGAAAGGAGTGAAGCTTCAGCAACAAACTGTTGAGTGGCATCTGTGATGCACTCTTTTGGCTTTGACGCAACTAAAGAGTTCCATTATAAGTCAGATATGGCATCCAATTGATGCATTTGTATATATGTTGTTTGGACTACAGGTCAAAACTCTCGAAGTTCCTTCTTAGCCACAGTTTGGGCTTCATATAGTGCATTGAGGTCGTTGTCCACCTACTGGATTTTGTCAGATTTCTCTTGTTGTTCCAATAGATCCAGGGTGTTGGATGATTCTTCGTTGAGAGATTGGATCTTCACATGCAAGTCCTCCAATGTTTGGTTGCGCCTTGAAATGATTCCCCTCCAATCGCTAAACTCTCTGAAGATCTTTGTGCATTCAACAGTTCGTTTGTGAAAGGTTGCTCTTGCATTGTTCCCTTCCAAAACATTTTTTTCCATTTGTTCTTGTAGATTCCTGGGTTATAGTTCATTTTATTTCTTACTGTCTCACAGCTGTGCCTCGAGACTTTATTCTCTTTCTACCAGTTTTGACCAAGATACATGAATTAATTCGATATTCTCCACGGGCTCGCTTGTTGTGTTGGATTCTAGCAGCTGAGGCATTGTCTTTATGACCATTGTCCAAGCCTCAAAGATTTTTTCCTTTCCCTTTTACACCTTTTGTTCTGCCTAAACCTTTGATTATTCCTCCTCCGTTTGTTGTGCTTGCACAAGGATTCCTTATTGTTTCGAGAATTATGCTTCTCGTTCAACTTGCTGGATCCTCTACTCCAATTTCTTAGTCACAGTTCTAATTATTCCTACCAGCTGCATTGTTTGTAACTGAGGGAGTTCGCCTGATGAAGGAGAGGAATCTAGGGGTACTCAGACTTGTAGTCACATTCCATTGGCCATTGATTGTGCAGAGGGTGTCTCCACCTCTTCTTCTCATGGGGATGGACCTTGCAGTTGATGTGCAAGTCTAGCCTTCAGAGCCACTGGAAGTTGAGGGAAAATTTTTGTCTTGGCCAGGCAAAGCTGCAGCAGTTTCGCTCATAGCTGGGGGTTCTAGAGTACTAGCTTCAGTTGTTCTTTCAAAGATGTTGTGCTCTGCCCCAATGTAGTTTTGGGTTCCTTCTAAATCATTTGTGCTCCTTCCTCTTTTTGTAACGAAGCATTTGGAGTGTCGCTTTTTTTGATGGGAATATCAACATTGATTGTTGAGAGAGGACTCTGGGTGCCTCGAACTTGCGGTATTGGAACAATTTGACTCTTCGTCGAAGGCATAGTGCCCAGAATGGGTACCGATGGAGTGGTTGACTGGCTTGAGGCTTCAAGGGTCAAGGTAGTGTGTTCTGGTACATTTTCAGGTGGGTATGGGAGATCCAATTGTATGGGCTCGGGAGAAGTGGGTTGAGATTGAATGGTGGTGTCTTGCAGTAGTGATGGGGCTAGTGGGGGCGATGGAGGTTTCTCAGTGATGATGATTTTGGATGCGGTGGTGTCTGGCTCAGGATCATCTATGATGTTAATCATAGTCTGAGTAGCTCCAGCGGTTTCTCTAGTACGAGGTATAGCCAAGGATATCGGTTGTGGGTTCAAAACATTCGTAGGGGAAATCCTTGTTCAGGGTTTCTTGACTAAGGGGTCCCCTATGAATGCAGCAGCAAGGATGTCATTGCTGGCAAATGTTTAACAAGTAGCACATGCTTTTCATTGATGGCAAGTACAACAGTGAAGATGGCATGAGTATAGGAAGAATGTAACAGACGGGCATCAGAAGTAGTTTGGGAAGACGTTGCAGAGCAAGCCCGATAAGTTCATAAGAGATAGTGCAGAGGATTGTTGGTAGGTTATCAGGCAACGTAAGCTTGTCACTCATGGAAAGATCAGAGTACGCAGTGAAGGAAAAATAAGGACAAAGTGTAAGCTTGGAGGAGAAGCGTCCGTGATCGTTGGATCCCATCCTGAATTCCTGATGACCATTAGATCTCAATGAAGACAAGAGGAGTGCACAGATATGGAGGATAGATCTCGGGCGTTAGATCCGAGCATAGGGTTCGACCACCGTTGGATCGAGGATAACCTGCATGTTCTTTAAAGTGCAAGGAGTAGAGGGCTCACAAAATCTCGAAAGAAGGAGGACCATCCATCTTCAAGTAGGACATGTGGGGATAGATCGTCAGTTCACTGACTGGAGAGTCAAAGGAATGATGTTCCCTAACCTCTTGAAATCGCGATATCTGAAATCGCGATCTAATCTGAGCCGTCAGATTAAGGTTGAATCTGGACCATTGATTCTAGTTCATGTCGGAGTTTCGGAGATCGAGAGTTGGAGATGTCAAAGTTTATTAACATCAGGGATCCCGATATCGTGATATGCGAAATCGCTGCCGTTAAATAAATATCAGATCTGGACCATTGATCCAACTCCATATTGTATTTTCATGAATCGCGACATGGAGAGGGAAAAGAAACAATGCAACAAGAATAGCGAAATCGCGATTTAATCGTAGCCATTGAATCAAGGTCTGATCTGGACCATTGATCTCAGTGCATTTCGAAGTTTCGCAGATCGATATTTGAAGAGGTCAAAGAATAATAACCATAGGAATCCCGAAATCGTGATATGCAATATTGTGATTTAATTGCAGTCATCAGATCAAGATGTGATTTGGACCATCGATCCGACTCACGTTAGCATACCACGACAGCTAGGAACACATGGCACAACCAGGAAATGACAAGTGTCAATCTAATTCAACACTTCAGGCACATGTAAGTCACGAATCAGAGTGACACGTGGCAGTATTCAACACATGTCAATCCATGTGTGATGTCAACAGGTTTACTCCACTTTGGAGTTTCGGAAATTGAGAGATGGAGATGACAAGAACTCCTACCACAGGAGTCACGAAATCGTGAAAGTTCCTTATGCATAAGGCTGTGGTCACAGCCCTTGGTCACATCAGCGAGAGATGGACAGATGTCAGAGGACAAGGAGGGGCTAAAGGGAACAATCCTTGGCACACGGTCAGGTGGAGAATAGGCGGCAGGTGGGGAGGAGAATGATACAAAAGGTGACACAACAGGAATGGGGCCCTTCCTCGATACCCCACCATTTCGGACCCCCCCCCCTCCGCTTAAAGATAGAATGGCAGGGGGGCTCCGGAATCAAATCCCGACCATAGATCTGGGAGCACATATTTTGGCCATCCAAATTTGATCGCTGCATATCCAACGGTGCAGATGAATGTGAAAAATATCGGAGGGCGACTACAACACAACATAGTAGAACTTCCAGAAACCAGTGATGACGTCTGCTAGAGAATTCTTAGAGACCTCTGTGTGATCGCCAGAGGAGATGAAGAGTCTCTAAGCTTCGTCCAGTGAAGGAAGACTATTCTTAGAAGGGATTGACAGATGGATGAGCGTTGAAGTCTGTAACTGAAACAGAGAAGGTGAGCTCGACTTTCACAGAGAAGATGAAGAGTCTCAACTGCCAGAGAGAAAAATGAATCTCGGCATAACACCTAGTGATGATAGACACAGGGGTTGAACTGCCAGAGAAGTTGAAGATTCTTGATGATGATCACGCAGAGCACTTGAGATGTGGAGGAGATTGGCGCGGTATGGGCATGCAGAGG
>JASDQU010101480.1:104222-122372 GCA_032191745.1 Picea mariana
TCAAGACTCCGATCTCATCGAAGTCTTGATGAGAGAGAGAGAGAGAGAGAGAGACAAGTGTTATTGACGAGTTTTCCCGAGTGTATAAGACACATGACAGATTATGGATGATGGTGGCATCAATGGAATTCTTTGGACTCCGGATTGAGTCAATGAGTGGATTGTATTTTGTTTGAGTACTCATTTTACGGACATGTGACATATGATTGATTATAGTATGATATATGTATATGGATCATTGACAGTGTTTTTTCCAATGATGCAGGTTGATGATGCTTGCTAATCTGACTCACATAAGGAGTAGAGGGGCCATGCACATAAACCATATATTGAGGGAGAGGTGTGGCAGCGTCCCTGTCACAGCCTACTAGCACTCCCTCCATGGCTCAAATGGTAGTTTAACAATTACCTAGTTCCAGGTGTCCACGATGTCATGAGGGTGGACTTAGACAATCGCTCACGAAGATTTCTAAGGAGCGCACAATAAGGAAGAGTCCTTATTCCTTATAATCCCTTAGTCTATCACAAGGTCGATCAAATGGAGTGTTGACTCCAAGGGTCGGACAACTTCCAAGACCATTCAAAAGGAAATTGGCACCCTTGGAGCATGGAGGTGTGTCTTGAAGGGCACGTCGTGTAATTAAAAACTTGAGTCAATAAATCTAGGTGGCCTAGAAAATATTAAATAGACTAGACCCTGTCGGATTAACTTATTTAATTAAACAATGAATTTATTAATTATAAAACCCAATAAAATCCTAAGCTCGACTCTAGGACTAAGCCTAAGTCTAAGTTAGTTAGGTTACTAAATTAAATATTAAATAAATTTAAAGAATAGAGATAAATCAAATCAAGGAAAAATGTGAATATAATTCTAAAGACTGGATAAATTGCACATGTGTGCATGAAATTAATAATTTGGATTTTTAAATTAGAAGAAATAATAATATGAGAGAATAGGAGTACACATGGAAAAGAATATTGAGTCAACCTACCACTAGTCTAACTAAAAGAAGACTCCTAATCCAACTCTAACTAAGAACTAGTTAGGAGACACACATTAAATGAGAATCTGGGGAATAAAGGGACAACTAAGAGAAAAAAATAGGGACACATAGAAGGTGTGAGGGAAATTAACTTTTTAAATAAAATAAAATGTGTAATTACTTGTGCAACTTGCAGAGAGTATGACAAGTGTGTGGGTGAATAATCATAATTTATTAATTAAAAAGTTAATTAAATTGTGCATGTGGACATGTGTCAATGAGGAAAATTCTATAAAACAAATGGTATAGAGGAGAAAGAGATATCTCTCTTGGTTTTGGTAAGGTTATGCTGCCAAAATTTGTTTGATTGGGTTTTATTTCTGAGAGTTGGGATACCAATATTGAAGAAGGAGTGGAAGCTATTCCTTGTGAGGCGAGCTTGGAGCTATTGCATTTTGGTTTTTGTGTGTGGCTCATTTGCGGCGCGGAGGGCTAAGGGGGAAGAAGAGTACCCCTAACGTTGGTTGGGAGGTAACGTTGGCTGGGAGGTACCGGTGAAGTCTCTGTGATTTGAAAGAGGAAGGAAAAGAGAGCGCAAGATGTTGATGACATCAACAAATTCCCATCGTCGTTAATTTCAATATTTTAAATTGTGAAATTTCACATAGCTTGAGTAAAAATTTGTATATCTGCATTTTTGAATCACTGTCAATTTGATGTAAACGTTGGTTTGATTACTACAGAAATTACTTATAATTTCCAGAGACTAATTGATGTTAGTGCTACTAATTGAGTTGCATCCAATGTATACAATCAAAATTCGAACCAGAACTTCACCCCTTTTGTTAATGCGATGAAGGATATATATAAGTTTAGAATCTATTTAATTGTGTTAATTTAATTTCTTACATGAGGTGTGATTTCTCTTCGTCGCCATCATTGGTTTCTTTTCGAAATTTATAAGTTGTTGTATGTTAAACCTACCTTCGAAAATTGTAGATATTCTTATGGTCAAATCATCTCTATCAACATTGGATTTTAACTTGTTAGATTCGTTGAGATTATATATATCACGCAGTGCTTTACTTTGTAACAATTTGTTGAATTGATAAGATAGTATGCGATAGAATCTATGTATTAAATCTTAGTGGCCATGATTCTGTATTCAATTTTTAGCCGTCTTAGTCTCTGGAAATTTAAAAGTGTAATATTTATATATAGAGAATTTATGTAGGATGCAGTGCATGCATACTAAGTGGAAGATATTGTTATGTTATATGATCAGCGTTACGACTGTTATTGCTTAACATACGAAAAATTTGCTTAATGGTTTTTAATTATAGAAGAATTATTTTGTGATAAGAAAATTATGAAAGGGTGTGTTGTTGTTTACTCACAAAATTTTAGAGTATAATTGAGGTTAAGGGAACTAGATATATCCTTGTTCTTCAGAACGGTCGCCAACCCTGAGACTTTAAGTGGTCAAAATCAATCGGATGAATCCTGGGCTTGAGCGTTGATTACATGTCTTGAAGGTCCTAACCTTGTAGGATAGGATGGACAGGTAGTTTCCTTATATTATCTTTATGTGATGTAGTCATTTGGTTAATAGTGATGTTGCATTCAAATTGTTTGTGTGATTATTAATGTATGTTGTGACGCATATCACTTATTCTAACAATTGTCTTCAAAAAAAAATATTTTACCTCTTTTGTACTCAATCTTTTTGTTGTCGTAATGGAGTGGACGTTACAAAAGCATTGTTATTCTGATTATGGATCTTTCGAGCAAGGGTTGGACAAGGAGGACTTGCGGAGGCTGCTGCAACATCATCTGAAGATTGTAAGTGTCTATTTAAAGTTCTCATCAATATACTTGGCCTATTTATTTCTAATATGTGTTTACATGTATTTGTCTATGCTTGTTTTAATCCTTCATAGATAGATTGGTTTTTTCTAATCCATTAGAGTAAGAGATAGTTGTTTTTCTTTTGTGATCCATTGCAGGTGTTGGTTGGAACTTGTGGACTGGAGCAGTGAGGACAAACTTTGAAAGTAAGGTACATCATACTATCCCTCTTACTCTATTTTTCGATGGGCATGATTAGTCTATAGGAATGGTAGTGTCCAAAGGTAGTTTTCTGTCTCGGTAGAGGGGTCTGTACTCCGAGGGAAGATTCACCTGTCCGCAGGGGAATTATTCCATAACAGAAATTGGTGAATCCAGTGGGAAGAGAATTTTCAGTCTTTGTTCTTTCCTTGTTCTGTCCCTACCTTTTGTCTATCTTTAGATCCTGATTGCTGATTTGATCTATCCTTACATCTTATCATCTTTTCCAAGTTGTCTTATAGAGTCTTTGATCGAATTTCTCTGAGTTTTTGAGTTTTCTGGGTTTTTTCCAAAATTTGTCTCACGACTAGTGGTCTCTTCAGTTTAAATCAGACCGTTGATATCCCGATCAACGCACCCCAAGATTGTATTAGGGAGCGTTGTAGCGCTATGGTACCTTGATATCCAGAGCGTCGATTTTTCTTTCTTTTGAAAAATTGTTGATTGTTTGCTTACTGGGTACAGTCCTTTGATCTTCCTCTTTGGCTCATATCATATTCTATCAGATCTTGTTTTCTGTTTGGATTAAAACTTGTTGCTTGTCATTTTTTTAGTCTTGATTGGGTTTGTCTTTCCTTACTGCAAAATCAATCGCTTTTTCTCCAAAAAATTGGTTTTTTTTTCTTTCTCTTTTTGATTATCTGATTGATTAGAGGCTTTCACAAGGGAAGTTATTGATATTATCATTGTTCGCTTTGTATTTGATCACTTACTCAATTTTGGAAGGCTATTAAGTCTGATTTGTTTTTCTTTTTGGTGTTTTTCTTTGAGTGGATAGCTTGTTCTTCATTTAGTCTCTTATTGACTACTGAGAGTGTCTTTGTTTGTGTTCTTTTTCTCCTTCTTTTTCAAAATCACTGTAGTGAAGTCATTTTTCATTATTAGTGAAAGTAAGAAGCTTAAGAGGAACTTTTCAATTTACATTTGCAATCAAACAAAGAAATATTTGTATGCATTGGTTTTGATATTGGAAAGGTTTTCTTTATAATTTGGAATTTGTTAGAATTCTTGTTGAGAACGAAATAGCATAAAATTTTCATTCTTGAGTGCTTTTTAGTGAAAGAAAGGAAAATCTTCTCCTTCCCATAGCTAGAAGTTCATTGAAAAGAAAATTTTGCATCTCATTATTTTCATCTTTTTGGAGTTGAGTCTCACACATCATCAGTTTCACTTTCATTCACCTTTGTGTAATGAACAGCCATAAGAATGCTAATTAAAATCAAACTAGAAACTTTTTATTTTTTAAGATCTTTACACCAACACTAGACTAGGACTAGAGCTTTGGAATAGGCTGTGAGAATAACTCTCCAAAGCATTCAAGACAAACTCAGAATCTTGTGATAGGAAGAGTATAGCTGGGATACCCCTCTCACACAGGGGTTGCGCATGAGGTTGTGTTAGGGAGAGCAACGTAGATTATCCCTCTGAGGCTTAATCGTTCATAGTAGTAAGATCATATATTGAGGGTTCTTCTTGAGGTTCAACTATCGTCATTTGGTCTCGGAGCTTCATGAATTCTGAATCCGTTTGGGGTCCTCTAGAGTTTACTGGTCCACTTGTCCTCAGTTCTCTTGAAGGATTTTAGACTTGATATCCTGCCCATACATTTGGACTCGACTGTCGAATGTACCCACCCAAAGACTAACTGTGAGTTGGTATCCTTAGTAGCCATAATATTTAGGGTCCTTACATGAGGTGACGTTGAAGGGAAGTCTTCATTGTACCTGGAACAAACATTGGTCAAACTCACTCAGGCTCCTTGGAGGGTAACCCACGGGTAAAAACATGAGGAATATTGCACCAAGGTGTAATTCTGTTAAGAAGGTTGCCAACACAATTGATCCACTTGCTCATATCCTAGCCTCTTCTCACTTTGATCATGCGATGTTGGATTTCATCACCAACTAGTATCTTCATTGAGAGAAGGCATTATTTTCTTGTTGGTCTTCTAGATATTTTAGCGAGTGTTGTTTGTTTACTTCAAGTTGTCTTAAAAAATTGGTGTTGTGGCTAATAAAGGTCTTCCTAGATCACGTAGGATGCAATGGTTTCCTCTAGAAGGCTACGAACCCTTACCTCCTAACTCACCTGAAGACACTTACTGTGAAGAGGTTGAGAACCATTCAGACACTGGGAGTGTTGCTACTCCTTTGCTAGAAGATCTCGAAAGAGCCTTAGTTACGATTGAGGAAGGAACCCTTCCTGTCAACCCCACTTTGAAAGTTCTTCTTGATCCACTCCTTGTCCAATTGGATTCCTCAAGTAACATTATAGTAGAATATTACCCTCGCTTACCATCAAGGCCGTATAGTCAGTTAGATATGGAATTAATACAACCAAATTTTAATGAAGAATACACTATCCCTGTCTGTTCTACTGAAATGGTAGATCCACATCAAACTCTTGTTCGTTCGATATGGGGAACTCCATTGGGACATGACCTTTATGAAAAATTTAATTTTAGTTGACCGCCTTTTGACCCTCTGCATGCATCTACAACCACCAATGCAGAGGAAGGATTTTCAGGTCAGCCCATTGATCGTCCCATTGAACCAACAGTTAATATTGCTGCCGCTTCAAGGCAAGTTCATAGTGAAATAGGAGTCATGTTACCAAGTCAGTTGCAAAGTACCTTGACCATTACACCTCGTATCCCTCTCCAAACTACAACTTCATATACTCCAAAAAATCTTGTTGAGACATCTTCGCATCACAAAATGCAAAACCATGCCACACAACTGAACCCAATTGTGGATCAAATCCCTACCGAGGGGAAACCGTCCTCCAACATGCAAATCCTGACTAGGGGGGAAACCCCCTCTTACCGGTCATACCCCAGTTGTTACCCAATCAATGGCAGAGGGACAACCTCAACCTTCATACACCGAAAACCCCCCACAATCTTGAGGACCACCCCAAGGAGGTCAGTTCCATACACCATATTAGGGAGGGCCATAAAACCCCAACCTGCAAGGAGCAATCCCAAATCTCAATCCTTCTGGGATACATTCTAGACAACCTTTCTTGGGAGTCCCGAATCCCAGTTGGGGCCCTCAAGGTCAATCATATTTTTTTCCCCAAGGGCCAAATCCTTACCCTCCTCAGGGTCAACCAAGTTACCCCCTCAAGGGAAACCTGGATACCTACCTCAAATGAATTATCCTCCCTTGGGTTACATTAGTTATCCTCCCCATGAAAAATGGGTTTCCCCTCTCATTTTATGAACATTCCTTGACAAGTACAATTCTTAGCCACTCTAGATCTACCATATATGTCGAGATTGACAAATGATCCCATATTACATTCTCCATTTTGGCCAGTTATTCCTACTAAATTGCCTTCCGATATTCTAAAATTTGACGGTAAACCTGGTGAAGACCCTAATAACCACGTTATGAATTTTCATCTATGGTATTCATCAAATTCACTAATGGATTATTCTATCTGGTTACGTCTTTTCCAGCGTACACTTACGAGTACACTGGCTAAATGGTACATTGAATTACAAAGAGGAACTTTTCAAGATTTTAATTCACTTGCCATGGATTTCCTCACACACTTCCAATTACCTATCCGCTATGAAACTGACACAAAACTTTTGACCTCCCTTTGTTATACCAACTCCATACATATCTCTGATCATATTCATGAGTGGAGATGACAAAAATGGTTGATCAATGCAACCATTCTTGACCAGTTGTTGGTTGAATGGTTCATCAAATATCTCTTGCCTCCAATCACTTGTGACGTATCCATGGGTGGTGTCGTTACAGAAGAGGAAGCCATTGCCCGCGCCTAGTATATGGACTTGGTTTATTCCCAATATAGTACTTGTATGAATTGATTCCAAACGTTCCCTGTCCATCGACCGATCCATCAAAATCATCCTCCACTGCTCACACAGATGGATTTATCAGTTTCGTCAAAACCTAGTCCAGTTCACAGTCGACCGCCATGACTAATTGTCAGTCACTTCCCCTACTACCGGATTGAATTCACTCTCATCCAATTCCCCCCTGACTCAAATATCTGAGATGAATGCAGTTCAATATGCTTTTCCACCACAGTTTGGGGGAAAGAAGAAAACTAAAAATAAACCAAAGAAAAATAATAATCAAACCAAAAATGAAAAAACACAAACACAACCACTTGCTACTGAGAAACAACCGTATCGTAAAATTAAATTTCCATGTCTCTTTTGTGGTGACGATCACTACACACGATATTTTCCTCATTGACATGAAGTTGCCAAGATTTTTAAAGGAAATTCTCAACCCGTTGTACTGACACATCCTTTTCCACAGCAATAGTCACTAGTTGCACAAGCTCTCACACCTCTGACAAGAGGCAATCCAGATCATCCTCCTAACGAGGAAGCTTCATCGAGTGCACACATTTACATGTTTAATGGGATATATTTGACCACTCGCACTATGACATATGCCACACCTCCGGGTAAACCTGATAAGGAAAAAGTGACTACTAGTACTAAACCGGATCCACCGCCTACTACAGTTACACCTCCATCTGGGTCACTCCAGATTGAGAAAACTAACTTTGAATCCATTCTAAGCCCTCCCAAGAGCACGATTCGAAAGTCGAATTTCAATCCAAACTCGTGTGTTGCTCAAAACTACAACATCGTTGAAGATTTGGCTCAACCACCTTGTTCTATGTTAGCTCTCGAAGTTCTACAAAACTTCCCTAGCCAACGTAGGACTCTCTTGGCAGCCATTAGAGCTATATATCCTGAGTCATCAAACACTATCGTGTTTAACCTGGATAATTTTAAATCATGACTCTCTCACTAATTGGCTTTCCAGATCGATGTCATTGTCCATAATCAACATATTCATCGCACAATCTTGGGCGAGCGAGCATCCACATGTGTCATGTCCTTGGCTTGCTATAAATGCCTTAAATCACCTAGTCTCAATCAATCTCCCACCATTTTATGCGCTTTTGATGGATGAGGTTTCCGACCTCATGGATTATTACAATCCTTAGTTGTTCAATTGGGAGGAAAAATTGTTTCAGTCGATGTTGAAGTAGTTGATGTCCCCCTCGTTTATAAATTGTTTCTAGGGAGAAGTTGGTTCTATGCTATGATTTTTGTCGCTTCGTCGGTTTTTCGATGTGCCCAATTCCCTCATCAAGGTAAAATTGTGACCATCGATCAGTTAGAGTACTGCACCCCCGATGCCCGCACTCAAACGACCAACAAAATTCCTTTTATAGGAGATTCAAAGATCACTTATGAAAGTGTTGGGGTAGGTATTTTGATAGATTCTTCGCTCATGGGTACTTTCCCTACACCTCTTCCTCCCACTACGCAAAACATTTCCATGATCAATATGATCTCGACTATGGCACATCAATCCTTTGAATCATCTAATCCATGTATTGTGCCTAGTCCCTTAGAATTTGATACACTAGGTGACACCATGCCACTTAGTCCTACAGAGGCTGAATATGACGCCATCCAGTTTTCCTCTCCTTCACCAGATGACCAACATTTGTTGGCATCTACAAATTATTCGTTACCATCCTGGTTATATTCCCTATCCTCTACTTTTGACTACATAGTACAAATTTTTCCATCTGATGAATCTATTATGGAAATGCTTAGCATCAAGGAGGCACCATGGGATGACAACCACCATCGTTCGTCCTTTCTGCCCAGTTTGGATGACAAAGAGAAAGATATTTCATCTATCCTTCCTAGTGATATCATCGACTCTCCCCAAAATCCAATACTAACTTAGGATACCATCTTTGAGGGGAATTTGGGTAATATCTCTTCCACAATTACGGTCGACATATCCATTAAAGAAGGTATTGTAGAAAACATACAACTAGGTGCAAACTGTTTAGCTGAATAAGTTGACACTTATACCGCCGTGTTCAAATAATTTCGCGACATATTTTCCTAGAGATATGAAGAAATTCTAGGTATTGATCCATTGATCATCGTGCATGAAATCAAAACTTACCCAGGAGTTAAACCTGTGAGACAGAAACTTTGCCCAGTCCATCCTAAAAATACCATGGCAATCAAGGTAGAAGTAGAAAAACTTTTAAAATATGGTTTTAATTATCGTGGCCCTTTGATCGAATGGGTTTCCAACATCGTCCTGGTCACCAAAAAACAAGGAACTATTTGTGTTTGTGTAAATTTTCTAGATCTTAATAAGGCTTGTCCCAAGGAAAATTACCCTACACCCTTTATCGACCAAATTATCGATAATTGTGCCGGAGCATCATTTTCTCTTTCATGGATGGATTTTCTAGCTATAACCACATCAATATTCTACCAGATGATCAACACAAAACAACCTTCATCTGCCCTTGGGGAACTTTCGCTTATCATAAATTACCATTTGGCCTTAAAAATGTTGGAGCCACTTTTCAGCGGGTCATGTCTTATGCATTCCATGATATCAAACATATTGTTGAACCCTACCTCGATGACTTAACCTCTCACTTGTCTCATCTACGAGACCACATTAGTCACCTACGAGCCATCTTTCTTCGATGTCGTTTTTACAACATACCTTGAAACCCCATAAGTGCATCTTCGTTGTCGAATCAGGATGACTCCTCGGATTCGTAGTCTCCAAAGATGGGATTAGAGTGGATCCCTTAAATGTCAAAGCCATTCTCGCTTTACCTGGTCCCAACAACATCACCCAACTTCAAAGTTTGCAAGGGAAGACAAACTTTCTTCGCTGCTTCATTTGCAATTACGTCAAAATCACTAAAGGATTCATGACATTGTTGCAGAAAGATGCCCCTTTCATCTAGGATGCCACTGCTCAGTGCTCATTTGATGCTCGTAAGCATGCCTTAACGAACACACCTCTTTTGCATCCACTGGATTATGTAAGATATTATATCCTTTATTTGTCTACCTCGACTTCCACTATCGCTATGGTGTTAGTCCAAGAGGATGATGATGGCACCGAACATGTGATATATTATCTGATAAAAATTCTATCATGTTCCAAACTCCGGTATTCACATGTCAAAAAGTTGGCTTTGGCAGTAGTTATTTTCATCCAGATATTTCTCCATTACATTTTGTTACACACTACCATGGTCATCGCAGACTTGAACCCCATGTACCACATATTGACTTGTCAATTACTTGGGGGAAAATATTCCAAATGGATCATTATTCTCCAAGAATTCGATCTCGATTTCGTCAAATCCAAGGCTAAGAAATCATTGGTTTTTGCAGAATTAATTTTTGATCCTGTTATCAGACTAATCGGTAGGTGCGAACGCTAACAGATCTCCCTACATCCACCTAGATCTAGAACACAACAGGACAGGACACGACTCTTTCCCTAAGTTGTAATCATTGAATCTGCTAATAGGGAGGAATAAGTGACATACCCTTATATCGCTTCTCTAGGTCTTTGTTGCTCCCGCTTCACTCCAGTACTCTCGTGAGGTCAAGTCCAAGACAACAAAAACCAACCAAAGTGAAGATAGAAAAATATATTCAATATCAACTTATGCATATGATCAAGGAATTACACAATAAAGTAAGAATGACTTTATGGGAAAGGGACATGCCACTGTATCATATTAATTGAAAGTAGAAGAGAAGATACAACCTGGTCGCCTTGATGTCGCAAGATTCCTTTCAGTGACCCTTGGTTCCAAAACACACACTTGCTCTGTATTTGTATGAAGAAGATCCAATTCCTCTTGATAGACCAACTAGAGTCTCCAAGCTTTTGTCTAAGCAGGGTTCTTCACACAATTCCTTCACCAATTCTTCAATTAATCTTGCTTAACCTTTTCCATGAGAAACCTTTCAATATATAGAAAAAGGAGATATGGTTACATGGATGAGGATGATCCCATCAAATCTGAGAAGTCGGTAAAATGACAACCATACGAATGCCAACTCATTTTCTAGAAGATTCCCTTCTAGAACCCTCGAGACCTCTTCTCCTTTCCAAGCTTAAAAACAGGTCTGCACCCTGTGTGTTGAAAAAACTGCGAGAAGTTCACACCCTAGATGAAGGTGGACTATGAGAATGAGGGATTCTCACACCTTAGGCCATATGCAGCCTGCGAACTTACTTTGAAAATATGTTTTTGGAAGGACACAAGATCCACTTTTCTCAGGCAAAAAATCCTTGTTGGGAGCCTGAATACACCATTGTTAATACATCACCAAGATGACCAAAATCATGTGTAACATAATGCCCCCCAAAGTATGAGGCCGGAATTAGTGACAGTCGAAATACTTTGTAAACTGCGCGTGTGTGTCGGAAACCAGGAGTACACCTAATCAGAAACCTGCAAACAACCAAGCATCTGTAGAATATAATACCAGTTTTGAGGTAGGCATTCCCATACTCGGATCACAGACAGACGACATCATGAACATAGTTCATGGCCACCAATCATACAACATGGATCCATGCCATCAAAATATCGCATAGCCACCAAAAATACACTGTGGATCTATGCAAGAAGATTCAAATTAAGACGACATAGCCACGCGACATACAAACTGGATCTATGTGTCAGCAAATAATACATATTCCATCGCATCCTGGATCAAAGAGGTGAGACCCAGGGTCTTCAATCCCATTACCTGAAAGCATGAATCTAACCATGTGATTACATGTGTTGGCGTCGAACATGGTAGAAACCACTTGATTACCGGTCAATGATGATACCGTTAACAAGTGCGAGGGAAATCACCATTAATGCCAATGACTCCCAAGGTACACTAGTACAATCCAACGAATGTGAATAAATGAGTCGAGTTCGAGCATTCGACGGAGTCTCCCGATCAGGGGTCAATGATGAAAACCCACTATCGAAAGTGAGGAAACCTGCCATTGAGGCATGCAAGTTCCAAGGTAACAAATAATTTCTAAGTCTTGTTTCTGGATAATGAGCTAGAGTCGACGAAACAAAACTCGTCACAAGAGGGCCTTGATGTATCCCCCATCAATGTCACAAAATGAGTAACTGATTTTGAAGGTGAAACAGAGTATGATGTAGGTTGAACTGGACACAGGGAACGCTGACATGGAGAGAATGGACAACTGCAGATGACTGACTCAATAGAGGTTTCGGATGAACTTCTCTTGAACATATGAATGAGACGACCAATGATTTGGTAGCATTGACTCAGAGACAACTCAGGATATGACCTTGTAGCAAGTCGAATGAGAGACAAATGAATTTCCCAAACCGGCTTTAGATAATGAATAGGGGGTGTCATGTTCAAGAGAGACAATTACTACCAATAATATGAATACGAAAGCACATCCCTTTCCCAAATTTTCCCCCACCATTTCTGGCGAGTACCTCTTTATTTTTACACAAGCTTGAGGAGGATAACATATTCTTGTTGATGTAAGCTCATACTTCGGACGAGTCCCTCAGAGTATGTTTAACGAACCCTAGGAAGGAGTGGCTCAGTCTCATTACGGGTCTTTCGATGTTTGTTTAACGAGTCCAAAGATAGAAAAATCGAAGGTTATTCATGATTATAGAGTTTGGAAAAACACTTAAAAGAGAACTCTCTCAATTTCTTTTTCATAAAATAGTTCGACAGGACCGAAAAAGTAATAAACTATCGCCCATCGAACGTTTTGTTCAGATACTTTTACGAGCATGAACAGAACAAGGTCGCTCGGCAATATTTTCATTTTAAGGAGTGTGAAAACAGATTAAAGAATACTCCTTTGGGTTCGTCATTTTCGTGTTACCATGATGAGTATGAAAAGATGAGAAAAGTATACTCGGTTGCATTCTCATGTATTTTCGAGCGCAAGAACGAACGAAGACTGAGCTCAAAGTTTTTCTAAAAACTATAAAAAACGGTCGCACATGCGACGAAAAAGAAAAAGCATCTGTACTCTTTCGTGTGGACTTCAAAGTTGTTATATCTACAAAAAGTCACACTCATGGGGCTATTAGGCATTAGGTTTAATGAATAAAATAATATAAAAATCAACAAAAATGGTAAAAAGTAAATATAAGTGGGTAAAAGGGCTTTTACCATATTCATTGTGACTTTGCCAAGAACTTTGCCCAAAACAACCCTTTTTTACCTCAAATTTCATCGCTCGATCATGGGAAGAACAGGCAACCATTTGGCGAACCGTCTCCGTCAACGAGGTAGGCTCTTGATCCCTCATCTTTTCCATGATTTATTTTTCATTTTCATTGGCAATTTTCAAGTTCTTGAGTTTGTTTTAGGGAAAAAACTTGGGCTCAGGCGTTCTCGCAGGATAGCCATACAGGACCTACAAGAATGCATGATTCTCGTAGGTGGCCCCAAAGGCACCTGCGAGAATCTCGCACTGTGCTAAAGGGGCATCTGCGAGAACCACAAAATGAAAATTTGAAATGATATTTGCTCAATGAAAAATGTGCCAAAGTTTGAAATGAGTTGTTGACCCTTCTCTTATGGTTCTTGTGCAGGAATTTGACCGTCATAATGCTGGAGTGGCGAGAAAGAGAGCATGAGGAAGATGATGTTATTTCTAGGAATGACCTGGGTACCGTTGCTACTCTCCGAGACTGTGGGCTTCTGAAATTCTTCCAGATTCTGGGCATGAGAGCCCAAGTTACGTTGTTGGAGTACTTGGTTCATATGTGGGATGTGGATCAACAGTTCTTTCATGTGGGAGTCCACACCTTGACCCTAGATATTGAGGATATCTACTTTTTGACAGGGTTATCACGGTGTGGGTACCATGCTATCTTGATCGGTAGCCAAGGTGGCAGACTCCCTATAAGTGAGTATTGTCACCAGTACTGCATTCCAGAGGCAGAAAGAAGCAAAGGCAAGGTGGCTATCTGGGGGGTCCAATATTTGACCCTGAGAACCATCTTGTTCACCATAGCATGCATGGCTGGGAGCGCAACTCCACACATGGCTCTCCAGAGCTACTTCCAGTATGCCATCGAGTGTACAGAGCCACGAGTCTTCAACTGGGTGGACACAGTTCTCCGCAGTATGAAGAGGCAGTTGACAAAATGCAGGAGAGGTAACCTGAAGCAATTTGGGTACGGATCACTTTTGGTGTCCTTCTTTCTTGAGAGGGTCCCCTTGCTGAGATTACAGGTTGAGTGGGGTTTACCGGCCCCACAGGATACGAGGATGCTGAGGTGGTGTAACCTCATGGCCCGACATGTAGCTGGGCCTATCATCAAATACAATGATTCGTTCTTTGACTGGTTGCGGCCACAGATGTTGATGGTTGATGATTATGCCTACACCGGATTGGACTTCTGAGGGGACCCATATTTAGCCCTACCTGAGGATGCTCAGTGGGGTGACCTAGGTAAGAAGTACACATTTTTTTCTTTTAAATGTTTTTGTAATTTTTATCATACACAATGTTTTTTATGTTTGTCTAAGGATTAATCAAAAAATATCCTTTTAATGGCATAGACGTGGGGCCATATCGACCACTAGGGACTTCTCCTATTCAGCGGCGAGGAGAGGTGGCTCCAGTAGCAAGATGGGATCCCGAAGACTATGAAGCAGTGGAGAAAAACTTGGAGGGGTTGACTGCCGACATTCCAAATATGACTATCGGGGAGGTCCCTCGGCGTTATCAGCACCACACTGTGGGTGTGTCAGAGTCTATTGGCCGACTGCTTTGTAGGGTGTCCCGGGTAGTCATGTGTTATCGTGAGCATTATCCATGACGCTACTTTGTAGAAGCTATGAGCTTCATATTTTGAAATTTTGGTCCTTGGATAGAAACGTTTTGTAAAAAACTTTTGATCGTTATATACATATATACAGCTTCTACCGGCTTATCTTGTGTTGTGTGATGCATGTGATGTGATTGGTTTATAAATGGCCCAAATGTCTGTCTAATACATAGTTATCTAATGCATCAGTTAATGTATTTAGACATCTAGGAATATGCTAATACTCAATATAATCAAAATAAAGTTCCAAGAGGCGAATTCGTAAATATACCCGTAATAAAGTAGGACTTCGAATATAATAGACATTACTTAACTGTAGTACTACTAGCTGGGAATCGATTTGTACAACCAAGTGACGGATACCAAGCGAGATAGAATCAATCAATAATTCGATAATGGTGCTATACTCTGCAATATTGTTGGTCGCGCAACCGAGACACACACCTTGTAGAGTGATAAGTTCTTTTGTAGGGGTGTAAATTGCCTAAGCAGCAAAAGCAAGGTTCTGAGTACAACGACTAGCGCCATCAGCGAAGCCAATGTGAGGTAGCGAATACTCTGACATCTGGAAAACAAACACAACGTAACATAAGGGTATAGACCAGATAATGAAAAAGCATACTACAATAACACACAAGAAGTATGATACAATAAAATAAAAGTACTCATGCACAGGTGATCTTAGGCATAGTACTTCTTTAAGTACAACCCATTTCTGGGTTCACTCAAAGGGATACCGTCGTAATCTACTAAATCGTAAGCTCCTTTCTACAAAACTTGTTTAACGATATAAGGACCTTGCCACATAGCTTCAAATTTTCTGGCCCCTAGCATGTCCTGATCTTGTTCGTAAAGGAGAACCAGATCACCTTCGGAGAAAATGTGAGGCTTGACATGTTTGTCATATTGGGCTTTGACGTGTTTCATCTGGGTTTCTATGACTAGGGTAGCATCGCGACGAGTTTCATCTAATCGCATGAGATACAACAGACATTCTTCCTTGGCAGAAGTGTTTGGGAGGAGTTCGACGTCTAGTTTCAGGGAGGGTATCTCACATTCAATCGAGAGGATGGCTTCAAGACCATAGACTAACCGGAATGGTGTAAACCCAATAGCAGACTTAACGGATGTCCGGTAAGCCCACAATGCTGAAAAAAAACATCGTGTGCCAACTTGTTTTGTGAATCTCTATCATTCGTCGGAGTATGGTAATGAGGACTTAGTTAATTGCTTCTACTTGGCCATTGGCTTGTGGGTAATAGGGTGTTGATTTTTCATGGAGAAGACCCAACTTTTTAGTGAGTTTGGACATCATGAAGTTTCTAAAGTGACTACCGTGATCAGTGACGATGGTATGAGGAACACCAAAACGAGCTATGATGTGATTGAAAATGAATAATGTTGCAGTCTTTCGGTATTGTCAAATGTCGGCATTGCCTTGGCCCATTTCGTAAAATAATCTAAGGCTACAATAATGTATCCATGCCCCCCATCTGAGTGGGGGTGACATGTCATGAAATCGATACCCCATTTCTCAAAAGGACCAATAGAGACCACAGGGTGAAGAGGAGCAGGATGTGACCATATTTTATGGTTGTAGGTCTGGCAAGCGTGGCATTTTTGGATGGAAATTATACAATCGTTAAATAAAGAAGGCCAAAAATACCCTTCTCGTAAGATCTTCTGGGCAGTAGCATACTCGGACATATGACCACCACAGGCTCTAGAATGGCAGTCATTTAAGGCTTTCTCGGCTTCATCAAACGTGAGGCAGCGTCAAAAAACTGAGTCAATCCCACGACGATAAATAGTATCACCGAGGATAATATACTGATGGGCTTGGTAGCGTATTCGACGTCGGTCAATACTGGACAAATTGGGCCAGAAAGTCTGGGTTTGGAGATATATGATGATATCTCCGTACCAAATATCATCGGAACTAATTAGGAAAAGGGATTCATTGGGTAATGAATTGGTTGCTACATTTTCCATTTCAGAGTAGGGTAAGTCGCATATCAACTCGGAAAAAACTAAGGATTTCTTGGACTTAGCGCATTCGAATTCTAAGTCAAACTCATGTAGTATCATGATCCACTTGGAGTATTTTCCCCCTAGCAGTTGACAGGTGAGAATGTGTTGCATAGGGTTGCAGTTAGAAATTACTGTAGTCTTGCGAGAGAGGATATAATGCCGAAAACATTGGACTGTTTGGATGGCTACCAAGGCCAGTTTTTCAACATGTAAATACTTGGTTTCGGTAGGCGTTAGACTTCAAATCAAGTAATAGATAACATGTTCATCATGAGAATCATCCTCCTGAACAAGAACCATAGTGATGGTGTAATCCGAGGCTGCGAGATAGAGGAAATAATCATGATTGTAATCGAGGGGGAAGAGAAGCAGAGCACGGTCAAGGACAGTTTCAGAGCTTCAAAAGATTTAATTTCGATGGTATCCCATACGAACTCAGACCCCTTTTTGAGTAGTCGCGTAAATCCAAGAGCTATCTCGACATAGTTCGGAATGAAATGACGAAGAAAGTTTTCTTTCCCTTGCAAACTTTGTAACTGGTGAAGTGAAGAAGGAGGAGGTAGATTGAGAATCACCTCAACCTTTAAAGGATCTACCCTGATCCCTTGACATGAAAAAATAAATCCTAGAAGTCGGCCAAATTCTACGCAGAAAACGCATTTGTGAGGATTCAAGCGTATATGGTAAAACCAACAGCGGAGGAAAATGGCTCGAAGGTGTATCAGATAATCGATACGGTGCATGGAATGAGCAGGTAAGTCATCGAGATATGGTTGCACAATGTGCTTGATATCATGGAAGGAATAAGACATAGTGCGCTGAAAAGTTGCACCAGCATTTTTTAGACCGAAAGGAAGTTTTCGATAGGCAAAAGTGCCCCAAGGACAAATAAAAGCAGTTTTTTTTGGGTCCTCGGGAACAATATTGATTTGATTATATCTGGAGAAACCATCCATCAGAGAGAATATTTCCCTTCCGGCGCAATCGTTGACAATCTGGTCGACGAAGGGGGTAGGAAAGTTGTCTTTAGGACATTCTTTGTTAATATCCCTACAATCAACACACATGCAAATTGTGACTTGTTTCTTATCGATCGGGAATAGATTGGAAACCCAGTTAGTGAGAGCCATCGAGTAAATAAAGTCAGCTTTGAGAAGTTTCTCGACTTCAAGCTTGATAGCGGCCGCTTTACATGGGTGCACTGGATGAAGGTTTTTCCAGACAAGTTTAGCATCTGGGTATGTCTTAATCTCATGTATCACAATGTCGGGGTCAATACCCGGCATTTCTTCATAGCTCCAGGCGAAGACGTCAC
>JASDQU010101480.1:143774-160376 GCA_032191745.1 Picea mariana
CTTACCCAATTCTCCTAAACTTAGTTATGTTAATAGTATAGACTATTACAACAGCAACTCTTGTCATAACAACAATAACAACAATGATGATGATGATATTAACAATAAAACTAATCTCATCCCAACACTCCAGCCTAACAACAACAACAACGATAACATCCAACCTTTTACAATCCTATCAGTATCATATATATAATATAAACTTTAGGTTTGGTGGTTGAGAACTCGATATTTCTCTCTTCTTCTTGATATTGTTGCAACTTCTTTCCTCAATTTTGATGTTGCGTTATCCTTCCAACCACTTTTTGTTTCTTTATTTTTGTTCGTTGTCCATCTCCTCAGCAGCTTGTGCAACTTTTGTTCTCCAAAGTGAAGATGCAATGTGTTGTGCGCAACTTCTATTCAACAAAACGAAGGGCCAAACAGGCTCCGACCACAATCCTTGACTCACACCGAGTCAATTTTTCATCTCTTTCGTGGTCTCTGGGTTGTCTAGTTGTTCTCTCTTTCCTTATGGTTCTAAATTGCTTTCATTTCTATCTTGGACTAGTTCTGCTTTATCTTCTTCAAATGAAGGGCCCAACTTAGGTATGAGTTCTAGGGCTCTCTTCCTGACTTCTTGAAAGTTGTCCACTTTGTCCTGCCATTTCCTGGAAAGGAGTGAAGCTTCAACAACAAACTGTTGAATGGCATCTGTGATGCACTCTTTTGGCTTTGATGCAACTAAAGAGTTCCATTCTGAGTCAGATATGGAATCCACTTGATGCATTTGTATATATGTTGTTTGGACTACAGGTCAAAACTCTCAAAGCTCCTTCCTAGCCACAGTTTGGGCTTCATATAGTGCATTGAGGTCGTTGTCCACCTACTGGATTTTGTCAGATTTCTCTTGTTGTTCCAACGGATCCAGGGTGTTGGATGATTCTTCGTTGACCGATTGGATGTTCACACACAAGTCCTCCAATGTTTGGTTACGCCTTGAAATGATTCCCATCCAATCGCTAAACTCTCTGAAGATCTTTGTGCATTCGACAGTTCGTTTGTGCAAGGTTTCTCTTGCATTGTTCCCTTCCAAAACATTTTTTTCCATTTGTTCTTGTAGATTCTTGGGTTATAGTTCATCTTATTTCTTATTGTCTCGCAGTTGTGCCTTGAGACTTTATTCTCTTTCTACCAATTCTTACCAAGATACATGAATTAATTCGATCTTCTCCACGGGCTCGCTTGTTGTGTTGGATTCTAGTAGCTGAGGCGTTGTCTTTATGACCGTTGTCCAGGCCTCAAAGAGTTTTTCCTTTACCTTTTACACCTTTTGTTCTGCCTAAACCTTTGAGTATTCCTCCTCCATTTGTTGTGCTTGCACAAGGATTCCTTCTTGTTTCGAGAATTATGCTTCTCGTTCAACTTGCTGGATCCTCTACTCCAATTTCTCAGTCACAGTTCTGATTATTCCTACCATCTACGTTGTTGGTAACTGAGGGAGTTCACCTAATGAAGGAGAGGAATCTAGGGGTACTTAGACTTGTAGTCACATTCCATTGGCCATTGATTGTGCAGAGGGTGTCTCCACCTCTTCTTCTCATGGGGATGGACCTTGCAGTTGATGTGCAAGTCTAGCCTTCAGAGCCACTGGAAGTTGAGGGAAAAAAAAATTCTTGGCCAGGCAAAGCTACAGCAGTTTCACGCATAGCTGGGGGTTCTGGAGTACTAGCTTCAGTTGTTCTTTCAAAGATGTTGTGCTCTGCCCCAATGTAGTTTTGGGTTCCTTCTGAATCGTTTGTGCTCCTTCCTCTTTCTATAACGAAGCGTTTGGAGTGTCACTTTTGTTGATGGGAATATCAACATTGATTGTTGAGAGAGGACTCTGGGTGCCTGGAACTTGCGGTATTGGAACAATTTGACTCTTCGTTGAAGGCATAGTGCCCAGAATGGGTACCAATGGAGTGGTTGACTGGCTTGAGGCTTCAAGGGTCAAGGTAGTATGTTCTGGTACATTTTTAGGTGGGTCTGGGAGATCTAATTGCATGGGCTCGGGAGAAGTGGGTTGAGATTGAATGGTGGTGTCTTGCAGTGGTGATGGGGTTTGTGGGGGCAATGGAGGTTTCTCAGTGATGATGATTTTGGATGCGGTGGTGTCTAGCTCAGGATCATCTATGATGTTAATCATAGTCTGAGTAGCTCGAGCGGTTTCTCTAGTACGAGGTATAGCCGAGGATATCGGTTGTGGGTTCAAAACATTCGTAGGGGAAATCCTTGTTCGGGGTTTCTTGACTAAGGAGTCCCCTGTGAATGCAGCAGCGAGGATGTCATTGACATATTTTCCTGATAACATGGGTTGGTCTGGGAGCTGTGGAAACATAGGTAACATCATCTTCTTGCATTCCATAGGTTTTTCATCCTCTCTATATTCTAAGTCCGTCGACATATGGACCTTTTGTTTCTTATCTATTGGGTTGGAACTCATCCCTACTCCTTCTTCCTGACCCTTTTTCTTCAAGAGTTTTGCAGGAAAGAGGTAGTGCATGCCATATTTATGTGGATTGTGCTTGATGCCAGTCCACAACATGACTTCTTTATCAAATGCTTCCTCATCGAGGTATAAGGGGAGAAACTTGGAGTGGAAGTCTTCGAGCTTTGCATGCCTCGGCCAGACAAGGGTATTGTGGCGATTTAGGCCAAAGGATATGTTTCGAGTATTGAGGTTCAACAACTCTTGTGGTATGCACCATCATTGAGTTGCATCAATTAATTGAGTATACCATTTTTCAAAGACGGTGTTGTTGAACTCCATGTTCTCCTGATCCATCCATGCATGCCATGGCTCAAACATTTTTTCCAAGAGACCTTTGTCTCCCGGTGCCAACTTTCTTCCCACGGGTGAATTCCATTTCCACATCGCAAACACTACTAGTAGGTATCCATATGTGAAATTTCCACCTTTCTCCTGAGCTTCCTCACAAGCGACCATGATTTCCTCTAGTAGGTAGTTGCACTAGTTGAATATAGCTTTGTTTGTGTATAAGTAAACTAATGAAAGAGCGTCTAAGGTACATTTTCCCTTGTAGTAGGAACACATGACCTTGCTCACAATTACATAGCATGGTGTCCAGACTGTCTCTGGAATGATTGGGTAAATCTTCATTTTTCGCCCACCTCTCTGTGTGTGGAACTTCTCATATAGGTTAACTTCTCCTTTCTTCTTCCCATGCTTGCTTGCGCCTTGAAATCCTTTGGAAACATCTTCACCCTCGAGATATAATCCGGTGAGCTGGTGGATGTCATCTGCATGAATTGGATATATTTGGTCGAGCCATAAGCTTTTGTCATGCACTCGGCTTATCAGAAACTTTGTGCACTGTGCAACCTTGCCAGTGATCCCAAAAATCGATAAATCCATGAGGTGCATGATTGTGGAGTTGAATAGGTTAATGAACTCTGTCTTTGAGAAAATCTGCATTCTTCCCAGTGTATCCAAGACAAATTCCCAAAACATGACAATGTTCATCTGTGGAAACAATACATGGTCCATTAGATCAAGGTCCAAAAGTTTCACTTTCTTTGTCTTCCCCTTGACATCCCTGAAGATCTCGATCATAGGATCATATGGCTCATCTGGGATTGCTTCTTTGGGAGATGAACTCTGGCCTCATGTTTTTTCCGGCATGCTATCTCTGAGGTGCTAATAAGTTGGGTGAGTTAAGGTCGTCTTTATGACAGGGGAACGAAAAATCTCTCAGGGTATGCGCGATTGCATAAAATTCAAAATCAGAGTGTAGATAACAACAATTAATGGTGCTCGCTCTGTGCGTTCATGGGGTGTTATAATTGGATAACCAGAAATATATGTAAGCTCACATAAAGACACTCATCATTAGGTCATAAATGCAATCTTAGGCATAGGTGTCTGACAGGACGGATAACAGCGTAAGAGTTATCTAGTGATCTTGGCTTTTAATGAACGGACTGACAGGGACATGGTCAAGATGAAGGGTTCAACTTTTTAACAACTGAGAATCACGACGGGGATATTGATGGTATTTGCGCGTATCGTGCCTTTATGGTTTAACGAAAAGTTTTGAAGGGTTACGATGGTTATCAGAAAGTGTATGACTCGACAAGATGAGTGTGGCACATGGGCTGTGATCTAGCTTGGATTCTCCCTCCCTTCGACCACAATGGGGGTCCCCATCATATTAAATGACTTCATTTAATGTAATGGTGGCTCTTCCAATCTTGTGCGGCTAAGTAAGTAGTTCTGCACAAAAGCAACGCTTAGACTAAAAAAATATATATTTTGTGGCACATTCAATGCACACTCCGACGTTATTAACTGAATTAAAGAAATTACAGGAAATGAAAATCCAACTACTGTACATGCGCCTTTGGGCTGGAGAAGATGTGACTTGGCTTAATCTTGAGAAATGTAGGGTTTTAGGCATGCGTCATTCACCCATCCTGGCCGAAGGATACCATCTAGTTGTGCTAGCCTGACTGCACCAGATTGTCAGATTTTCACAACTATGATTGGAACCAACCAATGCATGTGCAACTTTCCTAGATATTCATGATATCGGATATCGTAGAGTAGTACCTTATCCCCTTGCATAAATATTTTGGAAGTAATATGCCTGTCATGCCAAGCTTTCTGTCTAGCTTTCTCAATTGTCTGATGAAAATCTGCTAGAAATCTTGCTTCCTCAAGTTCTTGCAAGTCTACAATCCTCTGTGCAACCGATTCATCATATGTCATGTGTGTAGCCCATGCTATATAGAGACTAGGGGTAATAAATTATGTGGGTACAATAAATTCTTTCCCATAGACCCATTGAAATGGGGTGTACCTGTGTAGCTTCTTCGTGGTAGTCCTATAAGCCCACAATATTGTTGGAACTCTATCATCCCAGTCTTCCATGTTTATGCAACATGCTTTTGTTAGTCCTCTTTCCAGAATTTTATTGAATGCCTCCACTGTACCATTAGCTTGTGGATGGTAGGGACTACTCTTATGGTGTTGTATAAGAAATTATGTTGTAAATGTTGCAATTGTACTATTGATAAATTGACTACCTTGATCATTGGTCAAACTTCTATGACATCCAAACCAAGTGATAATGTTCTCAAAGATAAATCTACCAGTTGTATATGTAGAACAGTATTGAATTGCCTCTGCTTCAGCCCATCTTGTACGATAATTAGTTGCAGTGATGATGTACCTGGACTTTGAGTGCTTAGCTGCGGGGTTGATCAGTCCAATAAAATCAATAGCCCACTTCTCAAATGTCTGAAGTTCTTTGACTAGTTGCAGGGGTAATTCATCTTTTCATGACGACTTTCCTACTCTTTGGAAGGTGTCACAAGATCTAGCATATTCCTTAGCATCTTTAAATAGTGTATCCCACCATAATCCATCTTGGAGTACCTTCTGTGAAGTGTCTCTACCTCCAACATGTCCTCCCGCAACTCCATTGTGGCATTCCCATGGGATATCCTACCTTTCATGGTTCAAGACACATCTCCTAAGGATGTTGTCAAGTACTAATTTGTAAAGTTATCTGGAAATCAATTGATAGTCTGCTGCACAAACCACCATATGTCGCTTCTGGATTGTGGACTAAGTTTCTGGGCAGGTCCTTGTACTGAGGAAGACACCAATGTCTTCAAGATACTCTGGGATGGCCTTAATTCGGAACAGGTCTGCGTCTAGGAGTTATTCATCCACTGCTCCACTACTTTCTCCTGACTCCAATATGGAAAGGTGATCTGGACCGACATTACATCTTCTTGGTTTGACAATTACTTGAAACAAAAACTCTTGAAAAAGCAGCAGCCACCTGCAAATTCTTCCTGCAAGTACTGGTTTATTGACTAGGTACTTTAATGCATAATGGTTAGTAAAAAACTTGAAATGAGAGCCTAAGAGGTAGTGTCTAAACTTTTGTAATGAATAAATCATAGCTAGACCTTCCCTTTCATTGGTTGTGTAGTTGCGCTCAACTTGCAATAGTTTTCTGCGAGCAAAGTAGATAGGGTGGTCCATATTTCCTTCCCCTGGTTGCACTAGAATGGATCTTAGGTTGATGCCTGATGCATCCACATGTACATGGAACTCAATTTCCCAATTGGGAAATATCAATATAGGTGTAGTACTTAGTTTTTATTTGAGAATATTGATTTCTTTTTCACACTCTAGTGTCCATCGGAATAGTTCATACTTTTTCAGCAAATTCTCAAGGGGTGTGGTGATAGTTGCATATCTTTTGATGAACCTATGGTAATATCATGTATGTCCCAAAGTGGAGTGAAACAATTTGGCACTTGTAGGTGGCGACATGTTCAGAATGACCACAAATTTAGTTGGTTCTACTAAGACACCTTCTTTGCATACAATATGGCCTAATAGGTTGTCGTGAGGTACATAGAAAATGCACTTACTTAGATTTAGAGATATCTGCATTTAACAACATCTATCAAACATTAACCAAAGTAGCCTAACATGATCTTTTAATAGGTTGTACCTCGTCCAATCATCCATATAGACTTCTACAAACTTGTGGATGAACTCTCAAAATGTTGTTATCACAATCTGAGAAAAAACTGCAGGAGCATTTTTTAGACCAAAGGGCATTACATTATATGAGAATGATCCCCATTCGGTCTTAAATGTAGTCTTATTCTTGTCTTCCTCTATGATTCGGACTTGATGATATCCTGAGAACCCGTCTATAAATGAATAAGATTCTTTTCCCACAACTTGATCTAACACCTCGTCGATGAAAGGTGTTGGAAACGAATAATTCACGCATGTAGAATTTAGACTTTTGTAGTCCACGCAAACTTGAATTCCTTCTGTAACTTTATTACTCTGGATAACTATGTGGATAATCCATTCTTCTTCTTCGATTGGGAAAATAAGTCATGTCGCAAGAATTGTGTCCACTTCTTTATTGACCTTTTCTTTTATTCATGGATTAATTCGATATGGTCTGTGCTTCACAGGTCTTGAGTCAGGTTTCAACTCGATTTTCATTTCTCCCATGGCTCCTTTTATACCTTTGAGTTCTAATCAGAACGTTTTCGAAAACAAGTCCTCATACTCCCACAACAGGTTATGTACTTCGTTCATAGTTTGCTTATCCCAGTAGTCTCCTATAGAATCTATCTTAGGATTCTTTGCACTCCCTATATTAATTTTCTGCAACATCAATGGGTGATTATAAGAGCTACAGGTGTGACTAGGTATAGTATCCTGGATTTCTCTACTGCCTTTTGTTTCTTTAATGTCTAAGTTTCTAATCTCTTCTAAGTCATCAAGGTTTTCCAAGTCTTTCTCAAATTTATAGCAAGTTACAGTTATCTTATCAATTTCAAGACTCAAACTAGACTAAAGAAAATGAATATGGTCAGCACATACTACTGGACTTGATCTCTTTTTTCAAATGTTAGTAAAAATCATCTCTCTGATTCTTTGAAGGACTTTGTTAAGCTCAGGGCACTTACTTGTAAAGGATAAATCCTTGCAAAATCGTTCTTGTAAGGTCTACCAACAGTTCATTTGTCTTCTGGCCTCCTCATGTATATACCAAGATTTCGGAATAAGCCCCAATGAGTGGAGAAATACCTGAACTCATAGGTAAGAGGGTACTTCCGCGACTCTCCACTGCTCTAAGCAATGTTCAATATGCACCCTAGGGTCAGATCGTCCATCGAGCAGTTGTTCATATTGAAGATATAAATTCATCTCTCCTTTCAGTTAATCCCTCCTTTGGAATCGACATCGGATGGCTTGTTTTTCATCCTCCCACTCCATAATCGAGGCTTTATGGGTGGCCCGCCATCTAGCGGGTGTATCTTGTAAGGATAATTCAAGAACAAGGATCCTTTGATCCATCACTATTTTCTCTTCCATGCTGGCAAGAAAAGTGTGCACCTATGAGGTACCATCATACGCCGGGGGTTCTCTGACCTCGATTCCAATCCATATTGTTGCTCTGACATTTGCACATCGTCTTGAGAATTGCTCATATGAACCTTGCTGCCAACTGTCAAACGCTACTTTTGAATCCTCGTCAACAGATTGTATGCTTCTCCAACTTACTGATCCGTATGCAATAGGATTTATGTAATATGGTCTCATTCCTACTGTTATGGTGTATAATTGGTCAAGAGGCTTTGACTCCATATTATGGTCCACTGGTTCAGTGTATCTAGGCCCTAAACCTGGATCTAAGGGATGAACTAGTTTTATTCCATCTGCTTCAAATGTCATGGTGTCTCTTTTTAGATCAATGATAGCATATTTTTCGTATGCCCAACCAATCCCGAGTCAATCAGGGTAGGGATTCTTATCTCCCATGATTTCAATGACCTCAAAATCAACTATGGTCTTAACTCCCGCAACATCTGTTTCCACATTTTCCATCCTTCCTACTGGGAAAATGCAGTATTGGTTTGCCATTCTCAACTAGATGGGGGAATGTACTAACTAAGGTTTTCCCAAAGCTTCCCATGTCTTTTTGGGTAGTATTTTGACATCAAATCCCAAATCTTCCATGACATCTTTTATTTCAAACTCATCTAGCAGGGCTTCTAGCCTAAATTCTTTTCTTGTTTGCACCTTTCTTCTTTGTATTCTTTGGGTCTTCTTCTCAGGTAGGTTGGTCCTTATTGTGGCTTCTAGGGTTCCCTCATTTCCCAATATTAGGTACAGGGTTTTGCGCAACTTCTCAGTAATTTGGTCATCCCCTAGGATATCAAAGAATAATTAAAACCAAAGATTGACTACACTTTGAGACTGTTCATGGCATCTCCTAGGAATTGCATAATTTTTAGGTGCTGGTGGTGAGGTAAGGGCTTCCGCAATGTTAGGTTGAGACACAACTTTAGGATGATTCTCTATTATCTCCAAAGTGGGGATACTCTTAAATATTTCTATTGCATCTTTGAAAAATAACTTTTGTTTTACAGGGTCATACCTGTCATTTTTGGGAAAATCTTTCTGAATCTTGGGCTGACTATTTGCATTTTCCCCAGTCTTTTCTCCTCCACGAGTAACGATGTTAATCTTAGGTAGCTAACCCTCACTTCCCCTTTTTAATTCTGAGCTTATGAGATTAGCTCCTCGTTGACGAATCTGATCTTCCCATTTCACGATCAGTTCTGGGCAGTATTCAGTTGTGTGTCCATTGTTCCTACAGTAAGAGCACCATGGTCATCTTGGGTGAGAGCAGTCTCTGGCCAAATGACCTTATTCATTGTAGTTGTAACATCTTCTCAACCCTCTACCTCCATTTCTTCCTCCTATGAATCCACCTCTATCCCCACCTCCCTGGCCTCTTCCAAGTCCTTGGGGGCTTTCATTTACTCTGAACATTGTTCGGTCTAATCTATCAGCAAGTGCATCCAGCACTCTACATTGATTCATAGCATGGGTCATAGATGCACAAAAATAACAGCGTATTGTATTGGGCATCGTTGTGTACTTATGCATAATAGGGCAGTGCCTCGGTGCATGCCCATGTGTCCGACAAATTTCACAATACTCAGTTGTCTGAGAAGTTTGAGCACCTGGGAAGATATTTTATAACCCTGGTGTGTGGAATGGTGTAGTTGCAGATACTTGCGCAACTCCTCCTGTTGGTCCTGAAGAGGGTTCCATCGGATTGTGAGGAGGTCCCATTCCCCTCATGCACTGACATCCATTTGCCAGATTCCCTTCTGTGTAGCATCCTGTGCACCAAACCTGAGGTCGTCCTGGTCTTAGTGTGGTTAATTCTTGAATCTTTTCCGTTAGCGTCGATATTTGTCCCTAGAGTTACGAAAAATTTGCATCTACTAGAGGCTTGGTCATTCTCAGATTCCCTGGATAACCTGCCATGGCTTCGATCTTCATCCACTGTTCCAAAGAATTTGTTAATGTGGCTATCCGCTATTGCGTTAAAGGAATTCTTATCAGAGGTAGTATTTTTGGATGTACCATTCCCTTTGGTGATCTTTGTGAATTGGATGCGCTAACCTCCCAATAACATCTTTAAATTTATGGTTGTACTCCCAGGCAGATTCTCCTTCCCTTTGTTGAATCTCCCACAACTCTGAGAGAGATTGTTTCTCTGACTGAGGTAGTTTGAATTCGGCGATGAACTTCAAACGCACTTGGCCAAGGGTGAACTCTTGTCCTAGCACCCCTGGTTCAATAGCCTTCATGTACCATTTGAGAGCACAACCCCTCAAGGTAGTCTAAAACTCTAATAACTTGTTTGCATCGAGAGTCCCTCTGGACCTCCAGATGGCTTCACATAAGAACTAGTGTTTCTCTACATTTTCGTCCCCTTTACCCCAGAACATTGGGTATCAGGCAATCAATCCTCCCATATGTCCATCCATTGTGGGTCTCACTGCTCCTATTAGAATGAAACCTAATGGTCCTGGTTGCGATATACCTGGGGATCCCAATATCCTCCCAACGTTGACCCTTACAGACTAATTTTGACTAACTCAATGCGATGGAATAGAAATAGCATAAGTAGACGGTGTATAATTTACCACGGGTATAGAGGACACCTAGGGGATGGGTGATTTGGGTTGGTTCCACTGACTTCTGGGAGGGTTTCTTTGATTTGGGGGGTCTCGTTCTCTTCTTCTAGAGCGGCCTTCTCTACCGGATTCCTAATGTTTCCTGATATCGGGGTTGAATCTTCTTGATCTCTTGCAAGGTCCAGACCTACTTCATCTTCCCTTGCTTCTCCACATTCTTCTTCTTGTCCCCCCATTTGGGGACTCCTTCCTCTCTTCTCTTCTCTCTGTTGTAATCTTAGACTAGCCAGTGTTTCTTGTCTTCTCACCTTCCTTAACTATTCCTTCTTTCTTTCATCTGTTCCTCTTGATCTGATTTCGTTCTGCAACACCTTGGATTGCTTCGTTGCTTTCTTTAACTTTTCGTGCCACCATTTCTCAACAATGGCAACTCTACTTGAGGATCACTTGTTTATTTTTTTCGTTTCTTGATCTTCCCCCATTTGTCAAAGAACCCTTTTCCCTTCTCAGGTCATGATCATACCCCAAAATCACCCTACCCAAGCATAGTTGTTTAGGTTTCCATCTCAGTCGAGGGAATAGGTATCATCCCCTCCTACATCAAGAATACTTTGATCCATAGAGGAATTTCCCTCAACAGTCTGTCATGCGCACCTTTCTTGAAAATTTCTTCCACTCGTGAAAAATATTGGTGATTCTCAACCACGAATTCAACGATGTATCCCTCTAGAGTCGTATTAACCCAGAAATCGACTACTTGCGTGATCTGGTGATCCAGCTGATGAAGTGTTGTGATCTTCTTTGTATTCCAAGTACAGTTCTTCTTAACGCGTTCTTGGAATTTTGGAGCTTCTTGGAGCCGATCTATCCAATGGAATAGTTCTTCCAAAAATTTAACCCAGAATATCTCATACTGGTCACTCGATATTTCTAAGTAAAAGATAGAATCTCTTGTATTCCTCTCGCTTTTACCTCACAACTCTGCTTCCTTCCATATAAAGACGTCACAATTTTGTTCCCACCATTGCCGAATCTCAGATCTATAGATCCATGGAAGCATTCTCCTCATAGGTTCCCTTTTAAAACACAGTTCCCGGCAATGGAAACATTTTATTGGCTAAAAGTGTTCAGACCAGGGTCCTTCTTAGGTTACCAACAAAAGGTATTGAAGTAGTCTAGAGCGCTAGAAATTTCATCTTCCTAGAAGGAAAGAAGTCTCACTCGAAGCGCAATTGAGACAAGAAACAGAGGGAAGGGTAAGGAGAATACCTAGACATACCTCGGAGTTATAGAGACTCATTGTAGTCTTGCACAAGATAGAATAAACCTATAACATTTCTGAACAATTCCTAACTGGGAATAAAGAAACAAAGTTGTGTTGCCATTCATAAAGAAGCATTTAGGTATATCAGACATAAATACAATACAAAACAACATTCCATTCATGCATTACGACTAAATACACAGGATATATATTCAAAATTTAGGCCTCCAATTATATTAACATATCAGGTCCTTCTCATAGCTTGGTCCTCATACACAAGTGCTCAGAGAATGTTCTTCCTCAGATATGAGACAATAGTACAATCTTTTCTCCTTTACATCTAGATTGATACAGAACTCTGATACATTGATAGTCTGGCTCTTACCCAGATCTCCTAAACTTAGCTATGCTAATAGTATAGAATATTACAACATCGACTCTTGTCATAGCAACAATAACAACAACAATGATGATGATATTAACAACAAAACTAATCTCAGCCCAACACTCTAGCCTAACAACAGCAACAACGATAACATCCAACCTTTTACAATCCTATTAGTCTCATATATATAATCTGAACTTTAGGTTTACTGGTTGAGAACCTGAGAGTTCTCTCTTCTTCTTGATCTTGTTGCAACTTCTTTCCTCAATCTTGATGTTGCATTGTCCTTCCAACCGCTTTTTGTTTCTTTCTTTTTGTCCGTTGTCTAGCTCCTCAATAGCTTGCACAACTTATGTTCTCCAAAATGAAGCTGCAATGTGTTGTGCGCAACTTCTATTCAACAAAACGAAGGGCCCAACAAGGCCCAACTATTCTTGTTTGTGCTAACACAATAACACACTCAAGTTATCATTGGTGAGAATTGAACCTCGGTAGGGGAAATATCAATGCCTTGATTTCACTGACACGACAAACCACCATTGATAAACATTGTTGATATTGTAACTAAACCTTATACAAATTGATGCAATATCCTAAGAATAGAGTGAATAACTCTCAATTGGTTTGTAGTTACGTCCAACTATCATAAATTCTCATAGAATAACCTCCTTGTAACATTGGGGTAAAGTCTCATAGACTAACCCCCTTCTAACTTTGGAGTATCATCTCAATGCGGACATCATAACTCCCTTTTTTGGAATTACATTTGGGGCTATCCTGGGAGGCTATATCATCTTTAATATCATCTCAGAAATATTGTATCATGCTCGTTGAATATTAAATTGATGTAATAACATGGTATTAATGCCTTGAATTTACAACTTGAGAAAATCAATGTCTTCCACATAGTTTTCTTCCACATAATCTGCTACAAAATTATTAATGGCGCAAGATTATAGTATTACATGTTTTGACACATTCCTTTATTGTTTTGTAATATTTTACCTGCTAGTTAGTAAATTTGAATGAGAATTGTGATGTTTCATGGTGAAAACTTTAGTGTTACAATATGAAATTACCTATATAGAGCAATGATTTTACATTCTTCATATCTTGTTTGTTGCTCCATTGTAACACTTAGTTATTACTCCTCTTGTATGCATTGGGCTCTAGAGGTTATTATACCATGAATTCCATAAGACATATCTGACATAGAACAATGCTTCATCCCAACCACTAAACCATTGAATAAATATAACCATATATATTTTTTATTGAATGTTATGCAAGTTTAAATATGGTGGACCATACAATTGGTTGAAGAGACAAAACATAGAGCTATTTTGTTTCTAGGCTTATATCAAACATTTTTCCAATATAATGTCAATTGTTTCTAGGCTTAGATAAAACATTTTTCCAATATAATGTCAATTATTTTTAGGCTTAGATAAAACATTTTTCTAATATAATGTCAATTATCTAAAGTTGCATAATATTTATTTGATTTTTTTTCCTGACTTCTCCAATCTAAGGGAGAGATCTCATGTTTGGTCATGACTAGTTGAGCTAACATTTAAAGTTAATATTTATTTGATACATGTCAAATTATTTAAGAAATTTATTAAAAATATTAAATAAATAAACATATTGTATATTAAATTATTTATATTTAAATGAAATAGAATAATTTTAGTAAAGTTGATAAATTTATAAAAATTAAAAATAATATTAAATAAATAAACATCTTGTTATTTTATATAATAATTTATTTTATTTAAATGAAATAAAATAATTTTAATAAAGTTAATAAATTTATTAAAAATAAAATAATATTGAAATTTTCTACTAAGTTATTAACACTTAATATTTTTGAACAATTATTGAAAATAAGTATATTATTTATTTCTCATTATTTAAGATAATATAAATATTATCATTAAAATAAAAGAGTTATTAAAAATAAGTATTTTAGTTATTTGTAATTATTTAAGATAATATACAAATGTTATCACAACATATAAATTACTGTTTTGATATAAAAAAATAAATCATAAAGCTTTATTTATAAAAGTTTAAGAAGACATAATTCATACAACTTTATTTACATAATTCATGAAAATGAAAAACTCATTACACCAAAGCTCACCATAATACCAACCTTTGATGGTGTTATGTACTTGCCAATATCTCTTTAGAGATTCTTTTGTGTCTTTAGTAGACATTTTCACCACTTTTACCTTTTTGTTCTCTATTTTGACTCTCTCTAAATTCTCCAATACCATTGAACAACCAAACACTTGTATTTTTTGGAGTTTTTGGATGATCAAGTAACTCTCTGACAACATCTTCAAGACTTCACACTGCATTAAGGTAAATATTTTTAATGAAGGCATTGCACCCTCATGTATAAACGGCAACTCCTCTAATTTTTTTAATCGAACTAATGAAAGTATCTCTAACAAGGGAAATGCTCCAATTTCACCAAATTCTTTGGGAAACTTCTTTATCTTGGGACACTTGGTAACCTCTAATTGTTTTAAACTTCCAAGTTTGTGTAAATGTGGAAGCTCTTCCAACATCAAACATCTAGACAATGTAAGAGAACTCAAATTTTGAAATTCAAAAAAATGGCTCTCCATTTTAATGAGATAAAAACATTCTAACTTCAATGTTTTCAACTTTACCATATTACCCATATCACATGGTAGAATTGCCATCCTTCTAAATATCAATTGAAGTGTTTCCATTTGGACCATATTCCCTAATGTTCCCTCCTGAAGTGTTTCTAAGACTAACTTCTTGAGGCGTGTTAAGCTGCCCAAATTGCGAATGAGAGCTACCTTTTTGTATCTCTTCTTTGGCTCAAGTTTTGTCCACAACCTGCTGCATTCGAACATGTCCAAGCACTGCAAAGACGTGAGGCATGAGATGTTCTTGGGTAAATATTGCAAATCTGTACATTTGCGAAGGTACAAATACCTAAGAGATCTCAACTTGTGTAAGCTACGCGGTAATTCCATAATGCTAGAGTAACTAAGATCGAGAATTTCAAGATTTACCAGATTTACAAGAGATGAAGGCAACCTTCTAATTGGCACATCCCTTAACTTTAGACATACCAGCTGTTTCAAACCCCCCAGGCTGTTGGGCAATGACGAAAGGGACGTGTAACTTAGATCCAGAACCCTAAGAGAGATCATACTCCCAATCACCCGTTTTGGAATTTGGGTAAAATGTTTGTTTCTATCCATTAACCATGAGTATATTGCTGGACCTCTCAATGATTCTGGAAGCGAACTCATTTGGTTGCCGGTCAACAAAATCCGAGTGCGCCCCAAGCACTCATTTTCAGGCAATGCTGTCAAATCCGTACCTACGCGGCAGTAAAAACCTTCTTCCCGCTCAGCAATTTGAATTCCCAAATTACGGAGGACGTCGTGGATCCTGAAACAGAACACGCGGCCATGGATGTCTCTCATCGTCGGTTCGATCAAACAACGATCTGCTAGGAGCTCAACATAAATTCTTCCCATCTCCAATGGGTCGTACACTGCATCTTGTGGCTTCATCTTCCCTGCAAGAAGCCCTTCTCCTATCCACAACGGAACCAACTGATATTCCACCTGAATAATTTGGTCTTCTCGGAAGGCGGCAGCTGCATAGAGAAAGCACAATTGCAAATTAACGCTGTGTTTGCCAAGTGCATCGTAACTCAACCGTAGGCGGTCATACATTTGAGATGACTCAGCCTGCTCGTGGCTGTCAGCGATTGGCAACCTCTGGGCCGCCGCTTCCCACTCTTGTGGATGAGTTATGCCTGCCATTGCCCTCCCTATAGCTTTGATAGCAAGTGGAAGCCCTCCACAGGTGGCACACACATCCTTTGCCGTTTTCTCATCTACATTTGCTGCCAGATTTCCATTGTTATATGGAAAAGCATGATGAACAAACAACTGCCAGCTGTCATCTTCTACCAAATCCCCCATTCTTATTAGGGATGTCTCTGCAACTCCAATTTCTGACAGGACTCTCCGATCCCTCGAGCTCACAATAACTTTGGAGTTGGGGCTGTGGTTTAATAGCAGCAGACCTAATTCCTCCATCAATTTGGAACCATCTCTCCATACATCATCCAAAAATAATGCAAACCTCTGTGTCTGCAGTCTCTGGTTCAACCACATTTTTGCATATTCGTCGCCCTTATTTCTATCTAAATCTATATTTGTAAGCATGGCTATTTGCATACAAAGTTCACTTCTAAGATTTGTAAAAGATGGATTATTGGAAACAGTGATCCAAAGCAATAAATCATCTCTGAAGAGATCCCTCACCTTTTGGCTGTTGAAGACTCTCTTGAGAAGAAGGGTTTTGCCTGCTCCACCCATGCCAACCACCCCAATCCGAACGAGAGAGTTACCCTCTC
>JASDQU010101481.1:41017-64197 GCA_032191745.1 Picea mariana
AGAGGGGGTACCCCCCCTCTGCACTCCCCCGTGTGGAAGAGTGTACATACTTCTGGGGTGTAAATACTTCATGGGGTATAAACACGGCTGAAAGCAAGGACCTCTAAATCAGAAAGATAATCAGGCTCCACAACCAACAGGCCATTGGGAGATAACTGGGTGTGTTGGCAGCTTCTTCAAATTATCTTTTTTAGGAAGCAACAAGTCTTTTGGTGCTTCTTCTGGAGTCTTTGATATTTATTCTATAGCCTGGAGTATAGTTTCTCCAATTCCTGATTATGGTGTTGCAAGGTTTGGACTTGCAACTTCAGTTTATGCACTTGTTGGCTGTCATCAACCTTCTCTTTTTTGACCTCAATCTGTTTCACCTTCATTTCTTTCTCTGTGATGAACTTGTTGTGGTTAGCCAGTGCTCTGCTTCTGGTTCTCATACTGTAACTGTGTACAACTTCGGGCTCTTTCCCTTTAGTTCCTTTAGTGGACCCCTAGACTCTCACAGTGTCAGATTTAACTTCTGGTTTGATGTCTTGCAAACTGTGGCAAGGCTCTCCTGCATGTGGCGAGGTGCCAACAGAGTCTTGCTCCGGATCAAATCCATAATCTTGTATTCCCTGTTGACTGGAGTTTGAAGGATACTCCTTTTTCACTGTCACAAATGGTGTTTCTGTAGTCACCTTCTCACTAGACTTTGATTTTTCTATTTTCACTATCATACCCTTTAACACATTTACTGCCTTTTCCTCCATGCTGACGAATTCAGGACTACCATCATCCTCGATCATAATTGGCTGGGGGTCCTTTAGTGATGGTTTGAACAGAGCTTTGGAGTTCAGCCTTACTGATTCATAATTCTAATCTTTCTGTTAGGTTTTCTTGGAAATTCAGTGTTTTTCTCGCCCTTCCTTTTCCTGTCTTGTCTGGTTGGAGGAGATGTTTTAGGTGGAGATTCTACAGGAACAACCTTGTCTTCAATTACTTCCTTTTTTCTTGAACCAGGTTCAATTTCCCCCCTCATTTGAGTCACAGGATTATTAGGTTGCTTCTCGATGGGGGTTTTTCGGTCTTCCTTTGAGTGGCTGGACGACAGAGATATTTATGGTGTTTCTAGTGTAGGTGAGTGCACACTAGAAGCTTTGCCACTCTTATTTTATTTACCCTTTCTTGTAGATGAACTCAATTGCATGCGAATGAAATCCTCCATGGGGGTTTCTGTCCTTTTTGTTTTAGGGGGCGTATTTCTCGTTTTAGGGCCCTTCCCTTTACTCGCTGTGGTCTGGACAGGCTTCATTGAGCTCCCAGGCTATGAAGGAACCCTAACCTCCTCAATTGCATCACCTTCGTTTTGTGGATCGAGGACCTGCTCCTGTTCTTTTAATCCCACATACTTCAAGAAGTAGTCCTAGGGAATTTCTAGCTCCTCCAGAGCGAAATTTACCATCAATTTAATCAAATCATGATGGTACATACTTATGTGGGCATATTTAGGGTGACCTTGAACTCTCTCGGCCATTTTGGTTAGACTCTTAAGTAGGTAGTATGATAAGTTAAGTTCTCTGTCTCCACTTAAGTGCATTAGAAAATGAAGGTGGTAACAATGAACAATGCTGAATCGACCCTCACCTGTGATATATCTCTGCACTAATGTCAGATCTCCTTTCCAATCATCCTTTATCCATGCTACGAAAATTCCTTGGCTCCAGTTGGGGTCTTGGTGCTTGAGGACCATGAACTTGTTGTAGAGATCGAGAGGCAACTTTCCTTTATTGAACCATCGTTCCCCACAGACAGGGAGGGCACAAGCTGCTCCAATAAAATGTTATGTGACATGAATCTAGGTATCTCCCAGCATGGTCTGGAAGCCATCAAATTTCTGCATGAAGAGAAAAGCCAAGCCTGTGTGGTGCCCTTGAAATGCACACAGGAAATCATACCACTCAACTTTTACGAAAATGCCTTTAACTTTGGGTATGGCTTCAAACAATTCCAGGCTCTGTGGCTCGGTTCTGTTCAATTTCCATCTTTCTGGAGGAGGAACCATGCTGGGCAGAGTAGATTTGATGGAGAAAATACAATGAACACAGATTCCTTCACATCGAAACTGATTCCCGTGTGCAGTTAATCCTTCGTTCGGGTTGTAATGGTCGTGATGGATTGGTACAATTCTCACACTCATAACTGATACTGTGCTATGATGAAACCGAGTGTAATCTAGTGTGGAAGCGTTGATCTATGATCACACACATATGCAGGTGGATTTCAAACGGATGAAAAATTCAAAATAACATATTAAATTATAAACTGATTTAAAAATTAGCTCACTAATCCTCGTTTGCAAGAATATCCCAATTCTTGCAATCAGATCTGTTCTGCATACACAAATCTGTTATACCTACCACGAGCTCAACCTATGACAACTTTGATGACGAGCATTTCAAACCAAATCAATGACATGTAATCATCCCTCAAGAAAAACACAAGATGGTGAAAAAACAAAACGATAAAGAGAGGTAATGATAAAAATGAGTTATTCAACAATGAGAGATCAACTTTAACCAAGAATAAATGAATGATTTTTAATGAAAGTATAGGGAAATAAGAGAGGAGGGGCAAGGGTGCAGACTTAGGTCTCAACAATAGGTTTCATTTTGTTCTTGTTCAATTAATGGTGTGATGATTATTTAAGCATCCTATTGCATTCTTAGACCAATACCTCGTCTAAGGAGGCAGGACCCCCTCCTTATCTTGGTACTATTTATATCTTCTATACTTTGTAGAAGTAGTCATATCATCATTTACATATTTTCATTTATTTCCAACAATTCCTTCATTAACATCTTGCTGTAACTCTAGTGTTCTCCATTACTATAGCTCATGATTGCTGTAACTTAGTGCTAACACTACAATGTATTGTTTCTTGATTCATGAGTGAATAGTTGTAGAATCTTTTCGATATTTTGATTTATTTCCAACAATTCTTCTATTAAACATCTGACTCATTGCTGTAGCTCAACACTGACATTGCAAGGTATCATTTTTTATTGATGAATGTGTAGCTGTAGCCTCTCTTCCCTATTACCATTTATTTCCAACAATTCCTTTATTGACATCGTGCTGCAACTCTAACATTTTCTCGTTGCTGCAACTCTGTTGCTGCCATCCCATGTTGACATTGAAAAACCTTGTCTTTTAATTTGCTAATGTGTAGATGAAGCATCTCTTATTCATTTTCATTTATTTCCAACAATTCCTCTATTTAACTTCGCTGTATATTTCCCTTGCTATGATTCCAATTGTTGCAATTCACGATTGCTATAACTCGTGTTGCTACAATTTCGACTGCTACAACTCTCATTGTTGCAACTCTGGCTGTTGCAACTCTACATCACAACATTTATCTTTCTAGTTAATGATTGTGTGGTTTGCAAATTGAGACAATTTATTTCTTTTGTTTACAAGCACAATGCAGTTTAATCCTTGAATCTTGAGTATGTGATATATACACAAGTCTCACAATAATCAAGGTCATCTTAAATACTTGAACAAGTCACCTTTACTTGTCTTGCAAGTGTGATTTACTTTCCCGCAAGTGTGATCTTTACTTTCCTGCAAGTGTGATTTACTTTTCCCGTAAGCATGATTTAATTTCATGTAAGAATGATTTATTTTATCACAAGTGTGACATTTAATTTCCTGCAAAAGTGTGTTTCTATTCCTGCAAAGTGTGGATTTGATTCAGCGAGTTGCTAGAGCATATTGATATCTTGCCTTGTGATATTCAATTGAAAGTACTACAACTCATTGGCAATTACAACATTATACTTGCATATCTGGTGCACAAGAGTTTGTAAGTTCAATATGACCTCATATTGATAATTAAATGCACAACTCTTTGGTTGCTTACTAATTCAATTAGGAAGTGATTGAAAAGTCTGTCATTTTTGGCTCCGATGTCGGGGATATGTCAAAAGTATAGTTCCTATGTTGTTGTTTGGATTTTCATTACAGTAGATTGGGTGATATGATTTATTTTCAACAATTTGTAGAATGTTTTTCTAATATTGTCTATGCATAGATTCAAGGATCAACAAGGTATATTTATTAGTTCATCCAAAAATTCCCATAAAGCTAATAGTGCAAGTCACTCTCAAGAGAGAAAGGAGCCTAGTCAATCAAATTATTTGTCGTCTACAACAAGTTTCATTGACAAAAAGAGACCCGATACCTCCACTCAAGAATATGAATTTGTACATGGTTCTATGCACACATAGGTTCCGCCTTTATAAGATCTGATCAGTGAACAATACCACTTCAGGGAGTTCATATTTCCTAAAGCACCTTCAAAAGCAGAATACAACTCTCATAGGGAAATGGAACATGGAACTGTCAAGGCAGAAACCTCTGCCTTCACATTTCCAATTAGAGGATCAAATCATGAGACCAAAATGAAGAATATCCCTCATTCCTACTTGCTCAATTTTGATGGGTTTTCCAAAGAAGATCCCGACACCTTCCTCTTCGAATTTGACGTTCTTTGAAGAAGTTATGATTGTGTGTTAGATGCACATAAATTGAAACTTTTTCCTGCCACACTCGAGAACTCTGCACTATGCTAGTTCATGGGCCTTGGTAGGGACAACATCCGCACATGGGACCAAATGAAGCAACATTTTCTGGAAAATTACCAAGATTAGTGTAAAGACAAAGAAAGGAGGGAGGAAGTCTTAAAAATGACACAACATGAATATGATATCCTTGAAGATTATGTCGAAAGATTCAACTTTAAATTGTAAAGGGTGAGGCAAGGGGATTTGGCTCCTGAGACACTACATGTCTTATTCTTGAGAGGAATCTGAGACAACTACATTGAACTTCTCAATTTGATGTTTGGAGGAGATATATCTCAACAACACTATGATGCTATCTTGGAACTCCATCCCAAATATTCCAAAGATACTTAAAAAATGGAAAAGGACCAAGAGATATATTGATAAATACTGACAAGAATGTTGGAGGTGGAGTCACAAGAGTAGAGATCAGGAACATGTTATAGGGATTCAAGACTGATATACTTAGTTCCTTGAGATCCCAGTTGGATACAATGCAAATGAAGAAGAAGAAAGAAGAGGCATACCAAACTTTAGCTATATTTTTCCCAAAGTGTAGAACGAAGCACCCATGGAAATACTGTCCGTTGGAACAAATTGAGGTTTGTGGAATATGTAGTGAGGAACATGCTACTTGCAACTGTCCATCCTTACCAGGACTGAAATTCATCTATTAGAAAGCTGAGGAACCAAAGAAACTATGCTTTGTTTCTTAGAAACGACTATGGCAACCCAAACCTCAAGGTATAGTTCAAGACCAATCTCAATATTTTAATTCATATTGGACTAAACCTTCCATGTGGTATACTGCTCAACCACAGTGTCTACCAACACAACCATGGGTGGCTCCTCCTCCTCCTCCAAACTAGTTATGACAACATGGATTGGAGAAATCCCACTTTAGGAGGCCCTCAACAGGCCATAGCACAACCACCCATGCAACTTCTTCCCCCTCCCTAGATGCATGCATCCACATTAGCCCCTCCTTGACCACAATTACCTACACAACCCAACCCTAACCCTAATAATAATAGACTAACCCAATAAGCACAAGTTGTTGGACTTGACACCTACCTTACCTATTCCATCTCTTCCCTACACTGCAATGATATCCATCTTCAATCTGGGAAGACATTAACCAAGGAAAAACTTCCTTTTCATATTTAAGATCTGAATGAGTATGTCTGGAATGAAGAACTATAACATAAATAATCTCGTGAATCTTTGAAAGAGGATTATGCCCACCTTGAACTTCAAAACCCACCCTATCCATAAATATTAAACCTAGAGAAACCTCTTACTCAGCCAGAGTTTGACTTCTTGGGGGAACTCAAGAATGTGCGTGTCAAAATACTGTTGTTCCAATGTAACACACCCGACCCCATAATCAACACTTAGGTTGGTGGGATGTTTGAATTTCCTTTCTTTTCTCAAGATATGCTATCAGATTTGTCAATCAAATGTGTGAAGACTTCTATTATCATAGTTTATACTGAATTAACTCTTACTAATCTTGAAAAGAGCTCCTTACTAGAGTTTTCTAAGGATACTAGGTGCCTAATGCCCCCAATCAGATGGTCAGGATTATTCCTCACCATTAAATGAATGGTCTATGGTGATTCAGACTTATTCTCGTCGAATTGCTTAGTCGCCAGGGTCAAAATCCTCTCCGATGACATTAGTTTGACGGATCATCCTACATGATTCAATGGTCCTCAAACTCAGGATTCAACGACTATGATTTCATCTCCACCTCTCCTGACTCGATAGTTACTTTCCACTCAAACACCCACTCTACTTGCTAACAAAGAGGCCACAAAATTTATGAGTGAGATTAAATATCTCCCACTCACCAATCAATGACCCTCCTCCATTCTTGGAGTTCTTCCCCATCGGGGTGTCTCCACTCTGGTTTTGTGGACCACTTCGACCGGCTTACTACGATCACACACACTCTGATAGATTGAAAGTTCCATGTTCATCTCATTCGACGAATACCGTGCACTTCAGGTTTTACAACTGTTCACCAAATAAGGTTTTTGAACTCTCCTCCTTGGATCGATTCACATGGGATCTAATGATGAAGATCCCACTGGGAATATCCCGTCATATTAATGACTCTCAAACTCCTAATTCATCAGATTCCCTCTGTAACCTTTTGTCCAAGAACCTTCACTCCGAAGAACTCATGACTCATATCGACGGTCCCAGACAAACCGATACACTCTTTGATGGATCAATGAATGTCGTTGACTTAGAGCTCTCCCCATCAGAGTCTTAGCACAAACTTGTGCTAGTCCATTCCAACAACCAAGTCCTCTAACCAATGGTTATGATCTTCCACCTAAACTAATATGACGACTGGAAATCCTTCTGGATAAAAACACTGGTTTTCTTCATAGTATTAGTCCAAATAAGAACTTAACCAATTCAAGTTTCCTCCTTGTTGACGCTTAAAAATACAAAACATAAAATTCCTTCCTACAAATGGGTTGCAATGCATTATTACTTATATATATTTTAAATAATACTAGATAGGTGGGACCCCTTGATAAAAACAATGATAGAAAGCGCTCCTCTTATTTGCGCTCATAATTACCTTACGAGAAAGATTCAGAGTTTGAGAATAAGAGTGGAAACCCTAACCTATTTCCATGTGCAACTAATCGCCGTTAAGGGTGCTAAGAAGTTTGATTTCAAAATAGAAGAAATGTTTATTTTATTAAACATATTAGTTTGCTTTTTCTACACTTAGATTTTTATATATTGTTCAAATATAAGCCACATCCAACTCATGGTATATGTGCATACATGGGAAAATGATTATTATGTGAATATAATACTCCACTAACAAAGTATATGGGACATATTATTTCGGTGCTAAGTGTTAAATGGGCATTTTGTTGTTATGGAGTTCATATTAAAGGCCGATTTGACTTTGAATTTGGAAATGGTATGTTATGATCTATGCATATTAGATATATGATGGCGATATCTTATGATTGGAACAAGGATTTTGGGTGTTGGAAGTGCTCTATTTTCGCTGTGGTTGATGACATTAAATGAGAAAATAAGGGAAGTGACATGCATTTACTGCACGTCGTTCTTACCCTATCTCGAAGCTACCACCTTCACTTTCTCCTCGCATTCATTTTGCTACTCTGGTTAGCAACGCCTCAATTGTGCTCGACCTTTGGCGGAAAAATAGTTGTGCTCTTAAGATTTCTGGAATTCTTCTCATAGGTATGTTGGATATTATCTCTCCATTCATGATGGTCAGCTCTGTTCCAGGTAAAATTATTATATTGGCTCTTATAGTTTNTTTTTTTTTTTTCTTTTTCTTTTTTCTGATTTTTTTAATGGATTTACTGTGGGCATTTTGGCCGTGTAACTCACATTTTGATTTGGGTTTCTTCCTGTTGGCATTTAAATGTTTCAAACTGGAAATAAAGTTTGGAATTTTATTCTGTTTGAAATATATGGTTGTATGTTCTTGTAGTGAAGGTGATATTACTATGATATGGTGGTTGGAAAATAATTGTGGGTGAAGGTGATTCGGTTTCTTTCATTTCGCATGATTATTTTTGAGGGTTTCCTCTGTAAAAGAAAATATACAGTTGGGTCTTATGACTATTGCGTAGCACCCTCACCTTGGAAGGTGTGCATTCTTATTATTACTATGGATTGGATGTTATGGGTGGCCTGTGTGTTTTATCCCGCTGTCTTTTGATGGAAAAGAGTCGATTTTTTCTTTGCCCACAACCCACATTTCAAACTCTATGCCTATATGCCTGCTCCAGGCCTCGCTTTCTCTTCTAATACATAGGCAAATGAATAAATGAAAATCCAAATTCAAAATTTTGTTGAACTATTTGACCCACAGTTGGTTTCATGATCATTGTGTTGTATCCTTACTGCATATCCACACTTTCGAAGTCTCGCAACCATTTCGTGTTATCCTTGCCACTATTTTAAAAGGTGATTGATCCCTGTGTATTATCTTACAGTCACTTTGGGAAGTAAACATTTTGTCTTTGCTTGTAGCCATACCTTGAGGCCTGTGCCTATTTTTCAGTCCCAAACCTTGTTTTCCCCAACGGATAATGTGGGAAAGTAAATAATATAAACCTATTTTCAAAGTCTTGTTTAACTATTCGACCCAACAGTCGGAAAGATTGATGTCACCCACAAAATCGTGGATCGTTTGTTATTTATCTATGAGGTGATTTGAACGATTTTGAGTTTAAAAGGAATGCTATGGAAACAATGCCCACCAGAGTCACACGGGGTTTCAAACTTGATTTGTTTGCCACTGTTATTGGAGTTTGCGATGTAAATGTTATATAACAGAAAGATGATAGATCTATGTTTCTCTTCCTCTCATGATGTTTGAAACATTATGTATGATTATGACTCAGTTAAATTGTTTTGTAAACAATCTCCTACAGAAAGTTATGATAGTTTTTAAAAGGAGAAATGGAATTCGCCGTTTTGATAATCATATAAATTTCTCTTGAGTTTTATATTGCACAATTTAAAAAGATTGTTGCGAGGTTATGGATTCTGCGTGTTGAAATTTAAAAGAGTGCTATGGCACAAACAAAATTGGGTGGAAGTTTTGGAAATAAATGTGCATGGAAAACAATGGATATTCAAATGATTTTGTAGATATTGACAATGTTGATTTTAAAGTTTATAAATGTTAATTTTTGTAACATAACAATAATATTTATTATTCCCATTCATTGTTTCATTTTCTCTCATTATACGCCCACCACCTTCCTGATAACATTTATCCATCCCCTGTTCTGTCATCTTGAATATCATATTTAAAGTAAAAAGATTAAAGATGATTGGATAATGATTATGGAAATTGTGACATGGAGATGTTGTTTTTGGAAGAAAAGGACTTTGCGTTGCTTGAACGATATTCATTGTTGATTCCTGTCCATGCTACCATTTTTTCATTTATTATAAACCCCCTCATATTCCCGATGACCCTATCATTTGCTGTTCAATTGCAGTTAATTATTAAATTGGATTTGGTGAAGTTGTGTTAATGGATGGATTGCATATGCTTCTTTTGTGAATGATAGAGCCAACATCTTGATTTTATTTAGGTAGAGTATTAGTGAATGGATTGCTAAAAGTTTTCATATTCTGATTGGAATATTGCTTCATGAGAGTTTCTTTGGCAGGGGCAATGGTGACAAAGGTGTAAACAGAGGTAGATGAAACAATTGGAAAAGAGTCCATAGAAGGCCACAATTTTCAATACATTTTGACGTTGATCCGCATGAACTAAATCAACTTTTCCGGGCTGGGTTTTTTAATCTAGTTGGCCAAGGAATTATGCAACCTAGGCATGGGAGGCTTCCTTTCTAGCCACACCAAAATTTCTATGGTATTCGTGTCCCCCCTCATGTTTCTATGCAGCCAAAACCACCTGCCAATGATGGTCGGAAATAGATCAACCATCAACCTGCTGCACATCATAATGGTTGGCCTACAATATCGTTTCCATTGCCCCATCCTCCACCGCCATTTATTCCAAATTCCCCAGCTGATGGCATTACTTAACCAACCCAATCTTCACATGCAAGCAAAAATATCAAAACTTCCATGCCCAGACCAGAGATTGATAAAGGGAAAAAAGTGGCCAATTCCACTAACTCTTTCGAAAATTCCTTTGAATCAGTGTCCTCTCATCTCCACCTCAAGGATAATTGCTTCCATGTCATAAAAAAAATCCATCCTCAAGGTTCCAATCATCCTAAGGATGCTACAAAAGGAAAAACAACAGAAAGATCAAAAGAGAGCAGTAGTGGAAGGAGGAAAACCACCTCTCATAGAAAATATGGTTTTTAATGTTGTTAATGCTATTTTCTTTTGAGGACAATTTTTATTGGTATGATAAAATGTTTGGACAACAAATACACATTTATAGATATTTGTTTTGCACAACATGGATATGACGCTGTTTTTGGGTATAGTCATGTTTTATTTTGATATTAAGATATTTGACTATTAATATGAAGATGGGAGCTACAAGGAGGATATTTGAGCTAAATTTTTGTGGTATTATATTTCATGTTTTGATGATTATTAAAGAAATAAAAATTAGAGTGACAAGGGGTCCCACCTATTTAGTTATTATTCTAATAGAACCTTATTTATATATTATTATCTATTGTCTCAACTAATTAGTTAAGCTAATTAAGATTAACAAAAGAAAGGTAGTTGAACTACCATAACTTATTGAGAAATAATAAAAACTCAATCAAAAGAAGAGACAAAGGAGGAGAGAACAAAAGGGGAACTTCTGATATAAAGTTTGCTCTATACTTGTGAGATAATTCTTTTCTTCATTCATTCTAAGTTTACTAGAAAGATGGTCTTATTGAAGGAAACAAGATTCAAAACTGAATCATATCTTTCAACAACTTGTTTCTAAAGGTGTATGATATATCTTTGGTAGTCTGTGTGTTATTGTTTGTTTATGGATTAAATTTCATGATCGATAAAGAATATTTTGTAGATTCAAGTGCCAACATTTTTTATGGCAAGTTGATCTAGATCTTTAGATTCAATTTTCTTTTTTTGTCAGATTCTTTTTGTATGGTGCTCATCAGAGACTTCTAAGTTTGACTTTGGTCCCACCCTCACATGGGTTTGTAAAGAGATTTCTTCTTTGTATCTCAAAATGAAGTTAATATAAAAATTAGATTTCTGATTTCAGTTTCACATGCGTATCTTAATGATATTGTTCATATTTTACTTTTATTCTCATCTCTTTTCCTGTACACACTTATGCATATATTTGCTTTCTTTCTTTTGCTCAATTACATATAACATATAAAATCAACCTTAGTCCCTAGTACAAGATACCAGTCCCTAGTACATATTAACTGTGGATTAAGAGATTGTTTTGAATTAAAGGCTATAAACCCTAGGTAACATTCCCAACTATCTTGCCTTAGCCTGGCAAGATATGAAAATGATTGAGTAAGGTTCTTCGTACCTTTTTCTGAACATTTATTTGGCGACCATACTGGGGAGATCTTTCCATATCTCTCTAGTTGATTGTATCACGGTTGCATTTTATTTTTCTATTTTGTCTGATTACTCTTTGACTAATTTTTTCCATGACAGTACCTGTTGTGAGACACCCCAATATCATAAACGGTCTTGATGACCAGAAAAACATTACAATGACTTTATTCAACACTATTTTAGAAACTACTAGTACTCGTGATAAACTTGAATGCTCTTGGGAAGTAATTGAGGGGGACATAAATATTCGTGAACTTTGGGAAGACAGGAAAAGGAGGCCCATAAATAAACAATAACCTTTCCTCTTACATGTTTAATTTGTTATTTCTTGTCTTTTAATTCTCATATTTCTTGAAGAAGAATAGGATTGTCCCCCAAAGTTACCCCTATTTTTGAAATAGGAGGGAGAAAAATTGTCTTATGAACATAACAAACTACTCTTAGGAGAACACTATCTGATTCTGCTAGTTCATCTTCATCACCCATACCTTTTACCTTCAATATGACGTCTTCAGGTAGTGGTAATAACACCGAAGGTTCCTCCTCCTCACAACTTGTTGCGTCATCTGTGATTGGTAGTATCTATAGTCATGAAATCCCTATTCAATCCACCACCAATCTTGCTAAGGTCATTAAGAAATATGGGATTTTCCAATTTGAGGAAGATGCTACGACCACCTCCCGACACATGTCTTCTCCCTTGAATCTCGCACCAGCCACCCAACCATTACCGAAATTCAAAGATCATTTACCTAGGTTTTCAGGAAATGGTACCGTTACCACAAATGAACACTTGGTAGCATTTTCTAATCCTTGTCATAAGATAGGGGCTAATGATAATGATACTTGCATGTCTTTATTTGTCAATTCTCTTGAAGGGAAAGCTGCAACAAAATTTTTTGATCTCCCGCCCAAAATCCTTTCAACTTAGGAAGAATTGGTCTATTGGTTTAAGTCCACTTATGGATAGCCCAAGAGTCCAACTGATTAGTTAAGGGAATACACCAATATTTCCTATAAAGATGGTGAAACCATTAAGTATTTTAACCTTCGTTTCACCAAGCTATATAATAAAATTCTTGAACTAATCCATCCTCAAAATCAAGCTGCATTTATGCATTATTATAATGCTTTACCTCCTCCTTATTGTCATAGACTTGAAGAAAATGCTATTGAAAATCTCAGTTCTTCCCTTCAAAGTTCCTTAGAATATGAAGAGAAACTTGAAAGAATGGGTGTTCCTAAGGGAGACTCGGTCAAGCAAACATACATGTTTGTCATTCTACAACTCATGCAAGATATGAATAATAGGATGATAGCCTATGAATGAAAAGGAATTTCCTCCTCCTCTTCCCTTGGGGATTCTTCTTCTTCCCTAACACCTTTTAGAAATACTAACGAAAGAACTTTTCAGCCAAAGGCCATAATGACTCACACTTAGTGTAACTTCTGTGAAGAAAATCATGATGAGAACACCTACGAAGTTAAAACAAATGCTAGAGGATGTTATGGTATTCAATACCAGGAATAAATCTTACACTGCCAAGAGAAAATTTGATCTTCCCTGCACTTCTTCTGCCCCAAGCTCATCTTCTCAAAGTGTTAATATACAAACTGTCAGAACTTCAAGTGATCAAGGAGTATCTTCTCCTCTTCCCTCTTCTAATTACAATCCTTAACCAATAAGCTAATATCAAATATGATGTTTCCCTTTTGGACATGGTTTCCATCCCAGAACAACAGAAGCATCTTAAGGACTTTATGGAAGGTAAGATTTCCACCATATCCAATCTATTTGAAGAGTCAAAGGAAGAATATTCAACTGTCAATAAGATAGGTGTAAATAGTTTTAGGAACCCTGTAAAACCCCCCCCTTTCTATATTTCAGTAAAAATCATGGATAAAATAGCTCACTATTGCCTAATTGATGGCGAATCTGGTCCAAGTGTGATGTCTAAAATTATCATGGAAGAGCTTGGCTTATCTTGTACCAATGGAAATTCTAGAAGCATTCTCTCTTATAATAATTTGCAGGAATCAACTATAGGTGACATCAAGGATGTAACCCTATTTTTGTGTGCACAACCCGAGATAAGGACAACTCTCAATATCCAAGTCAAGTCATTTACATGCCGATGAGTAACTACTCAATTATTTTGGGAAGGGACTGACAAGCCTTAACTGGTGGATACCTTTCACTTGATGGTACACATTTATATGTCCCCCGAAATGGAAAAAACATTATAGTTCTGAGGGAAGGAAGAATTTCATCTTATATAGAGAGTGTTCCCCAACCCAATGTAAATTATCTCGAAGAATATTTAGGGGTGTACTCTATATTTGCCGATGAAGGTGACACTATACTTGAACCAATTGATTTTGATGATGGCATGTGGCACAGACATTTTGATGGCTCTTGTTCTAATGAAGGTAATGGAGCCGTCATCATTCTATATTCCCCTATAGGAAAAATTCACAATTTCTCTTATAGGTTGGAATTTTCTTGTACAAACAATGTTGTTGAGTTTGAGGCCTTATTGTTGGGCATTGAAAATGCATATAACCTTGGTTGTAGCCACCTTATAGTATTTGGTGATTTTGAACCTGTTGTGAACCTTGTACGAAATATTTATGTACTAAACAATAAGTTACTTAAGCATTATACCCAAGATGTTTGAATGCTGATTTCAAATCTGTTATCATTTAACATCACTCATGTTAAAAGGGAGCTTAATTCAATGGTTGATAGATTAGATATTTTTTCATCTTCCCATACTTGGAAACTTTTAGCTCTAAGACCTGATTGTAGGTTCCAATCTCTATACCGTCCTCACCTCCCTGACAACGTAGAATCATGGAAAGTTTTCCCTAGTGAAGGCATTTGCACTTTCATACAAAATGAACCTTTTAAGCCCAAAGAAATCATCTTTGTTGAGGATGACAAATTTCCTAAAGGCTTGACTCCTCTCGAAAGTTCATTTTCGTCAAGTGATGTAGGCAACAAAGAAACACATAAAGAAGAGGAGTCAAAAAGGAAACTTGGTGATACCATTTCCTTGAATATTGGGACATCCGAATCTCCAAAGATCATTAAATTAGGTTCCCAATGTTCTGATGAAGAGAAAGAGAAATTCACAGAATTACTCTGTGAGTTTCAAGATGTTTTTTCCTGGTCATACGAGGATCTTCGTGGTTTTTATCTTTCTCTCATACATCATGCCATTCCTATTAAGGAAGGGGAAAAACCATTTAGGAAAAGGCAAAGACCTATTAATCCTGTGCTTGAAGCCACTATTAGGAAAGAATTGGAAAAATTGTTGAAAGCTAATATAATCTTTCCAGTTAAGTATTATGAATGGGTTTCAAATCTGGTCCTAGTTCGGAAAACTACTGGTCATATCATATTATGTGTCGATTTCCGTGCATTAAACATGAAAAGTATCAAAGACCATTTTCCACTTCCTAATATGGAGTTGATTTTACAACAGGCCGCAAGGTCTCAAATTATGTCCTTCCTTGATGGTTTTTCTGGATATAATCAAATCAAGGTAAAAGGGATTGATAGATATAAAACCACATTTACCACACATTGGGGCAAATTTTATTATGAATGTATGGCATTTGGTTTATCTAATGCAGGCGTCACCTTTCAAAGAGCTATGCAAATATATTTTGACGATCTAATCAGTAAGATTATCCAAGTTTATCTTGATGATTTGACTATTTATTCTAAAAATCGGTTGGATCAGTTCAGTCATCTTAGAAAAGTTCTCATGCGCTGCAGAAAATTTGGCGTTTCTTTAAATCCTTCCAAGTCTATTTTTGGTGTCACGAAGGGTAAGATTCTTGGTCACATTGTTTATGATTCAAGGATAAGTATAGATCTTGAGAGGATTACTTCCATTCTGAACGTCCCTGCCCCCACTTCCAAAAAAGAAGTTCAAGCTTTCATGGGAATTATTAATTTTGTTCGTAGATTTGTTCCTGATTTTGTGGTCATGGTTAAACCAATCCATAATATTTTAAAGCAAGATTGTTATTTTTCTTGGACAGATGATGTCAAGAATGCTTTCCTTAGGATTAATAAGGAGATCAGTTCTGTGCCAGATTTGGCGAAACCGAATTTTGAGAAAGATTTTATCGTATATACCAATGTCACTGAAGAAGCAATTTATTCTATCCTCATACAATGTGATGAACAAAACAATGAAAAATCTGTAGCTTACATGAGTCAAAGTCTATCAGAAAACGAGGTCAAATATTCTTATATTAAGAAACATGCTTTCTGTCTTGTCAAAGCTATAGAAAAATTTTGCCATTTTATTTTGGGCAAACATACGCAGGTAAAAGTCCCTTTGCCTGCTGTCAAGTTTCTACTTTCACAAACTTATCTTTCAAGAAAACTTACACATTGGCTTGCAAAAATTCAGGAGCATGATTTGACAATTATGACTTCAAATACAATCAAGGGACGAGACTTGGCCCTTCACTTAGATCAACATCCTGAACCAAGTGAAGAACTTGACAAGTAGGATAACCCTCTTTCAACGCTATTTTATATTGAAAATCAAAATCTCCCTATATCTGATCATCCTTGGTATAAAAATATGGTGTTTTATTTGCAGTATCAAAGGCGCCTAGATGAGTTGGATCCTCTTCAGAGAATGAGATTCCACCTTGAAGCTTCTAAGTATATCATTTTAGGAGACTCCTTGTTTAGAAGATTTGCCGATGATTTGATGATACGATGTGTAAATGATGACGAGACACATAAATTATTACATGAAGTACATGGATCATCAACATATGTCATCCATATTGGTGGCCATTTTTATCCTAAAGATACTACTTTTAAGATCATAAGAAATGGTTATCACTGGCCTTTGATCTTTCATGATTCTTATAAATTTGCAAGATCCTATGATAAATGCAAAAATTCGCTGGTAAATAACGTCTTTCTGCCATGCATTTATAGCCCGTCCTTCCATATTTTCCTTTTTCTAAGTGGGGTCTAGAATTTATTGGTCCAATCAATCCTTCGTCATTTGCACGACATATATTTATTTTGACAACCACTGATTACTTTACTAAGTGGACTGAGGTTGTCCCTCTTAGACATGCGCAAGATGAACAAGTAATTTATTTTCTACAGTATAATATCTTTTCGAGATTTGGCCTTCCATTAGAAATCAATATAGACAATGGTCCAACCTTCATTTCTGCAAAATTGACCCAATTTCTGGCTAAATTAAGTGTCATACATTTCACTTCACCTGGTTATTACCCTCATGGAAACGGACAAGCAAAATCTACTAATAAGAAATTGTTTAGGATTATAAAGAGAATCATAGAAGACAAACCTCGCTAGTGGCACACACTTCTAACTTATGCCCTTTGGGAAGACCATAAAACCACCAAAGCAAGTACATGTTTTACTCCCTTTCAGATCGTATACGACCAAGAGGATATTCTACCTATTGAACTAGAGATTTCTTCCTTATGGTTGATGATACAAACTGAAGAATTAAATTCTTCTGATGTTTCTCAAAGGATAAATACACTGCTAGCCCTGGAAGAACAAATAAATTTTGCCTTGGAAAATATGAAAAGGAGGCAACAAAAGATGAAGAAGTATTTTAACAAATGAGCAAAGGATACTGAATTTAAGATTGATGACAAAGTCTTATTATGGGATTCAACCCATGTTGAGAGAGGGAGACATTCGAAATTCCAAAAGTTATGGCTAGGTCCATTTAAAATCACTTTTATCCTCAACACAAATTCATATCTTCTTAAAGACATGGATGAGTGATTGTTTTCTTATAGTACCAATGGTTGCCACTTGAAACATTATGTGGAACCGACCTGATCATTGACTCAGTTTTGTGTAAATATGACTACTGTATATATTTTTGTCTTATGTTTTTTCTGTCACTTTGGTTTATTGAGTTTTATTTTCTGTTGTTTATTTTGCATGGTCATCAGAAATAAAGTCTGGAACAATTTTTCCATAATGATGTCATTCTATAAGTATTGTTGATCAATGAAAAAACGATACACATAGATGCTACAATATATTCCTTTTGAGACACTGATGAAATATATTTTTTCTTTCAATACTATTTTAGTATAGTTGGTTTCGTTTTCTTCCTTGTTTTTGCTATCCCTTTCTTCCCTCCATTATGAGATTTAAGAGCATATCAGAAGCATTCTCCTTGAAATTTTAAAAAGTGTTATTAGTTATGAACTTGATTGATTGTTATGCATATAGGAACACTTCCCCTCATACATCTCACTTTCCATAAGTTATTCCCCGAAATCCCACTCATCTTTTCCCTTAAACCATAATTTCCCCCCCGTTGCATAACTATTTTCTGAGCAGTTTCAATCACCTACTTCTATTGGTCTGCGGATCCAAGCATTCTGAGTTCTAAATATGTTAAGAAAAAAATTCCCTATGGATTCGCCAGTTTATTGACGCCTAAAAAGACACAGCATAAAATTCCTGCTTGCAAATGGGTTGCAATGTATTATTACTTATATATATTTTAAATAATACTAGATAGGTGGGACCCCTTGATAAAAACAATGATAGAACGTGCTCCTTTTATTTGTGCTCATAATTACCTTACGAGAAAGATTCAAAGTTTGAGAATAAGAGTGGAAATCCTAACCTATTTCCATGTGCAACTAATGGCCATTAAGGGTGCTAAGAAGTTTGATTTCAAAATAGAAGAACTGTTTATTTTATTAAACATATTAGTTCACTTTTTCTACACTTGGATTTTGATATATTTTCAAATATAAGCCACATCCAACTCATGGTATATGTGCATACATGGGCAAATGATTATTATGTGAATATAATACTCCACTAGCAAAGTATATGGGACATATTATTTCAGTGCTAAGTGTTAAATGGGCATTTTATTGTTATGGAGTTCATATTAGAGGCCAATTCGACTTTGAATTTGGAAATGGTATGTTATGATCTATGCATATTAGATATACGATGGCGATATCTTATGATTGGAACAAGGATTTTGGGAGTTGAAAGCGCTCTATTTTTGTTGTGGTTGATGACATTAAATGAGAAAATAAGGGAAGCGACATGCATTTACTGCACGTCGTTCTTACCCTACCTCAAAGCTACCACCTTCACTTTCTCCTCGCATTCATTTTGCTACTTTGATTAGCAACGCCTTAATTGTGCTCGACCTTTGGCGAAAAAATAGTTGTGCTCTTAAGCTTTCTGGCATTCTTCTCATAGGTATGTTGGCTCTTATCTCTCCATTCATGATGTGTTTTATCCTGCTGTCTTTTGATGGAAAAGAGTCGGGTTTTGCTTTGTCCGCAACCCACTTTTGAAACCCTACACCTATATGCCTGCTCCAGGCCTTGCTTCTTCTTCCAATACACAAGAGAATGAATAAAAGAAAATCCAAATTCGAAATTTTGTTGAACTATTTGACTCACAGTCAGTTTCGTGATCATTTTGTTGTATCCCTACTGCATATCCACACTTTCAAAGTCTCACATCCATTTCATATTATCCTTGCCACTATTTTAAAAGGTGATAGAGCCCTGTGTATTATCCTACAGTCACTCTAGGAAGTATATATTTTGGCTTTGCTTGCAGCCATACCTTGAGGCCTGTTCCTATTTGTCAGTCCCAAACCTTGTTTTCCCGTCTGATAATGTGGTCAAGTAAATAATATAGACCCAGTTTCAAAGTCTTGTTTAAATAGTCGACCCAATAGTTAGAAAGATTGATGTCACCCACAAAATTGCGGCTCGTTTTTTATTTATCTATGAGGTGATCTGAATTATTTTGAGTTTAAAATGAATACTATGAAAACAATTCTCACCCGAGTTGCAGGGGGTTTCGAACCCAATTTGTTTGCAACTGTTATTGGAGGTTGTGATGTAAAATTTATATAATAGAAAGATGATAACTCTATGTTTCTCTTCCTCTCATGATGTTTGAAACATTCTATATGATTATGACCGAGTTAAATTGTTTTGTAAACAATCTCCTATAGAAAGTTATGATAGTTTTTAAAAGGAGAAATGAAATTCGCCGTTTTGATAATCATACAAATTTCCCTTGATTTTTATATTGCACAATTTAAAAATATTGTTGCCAGGTTATCGATTCTGTGTGTTGAAATTTAAATGAGTGCTATGACACAAACAAAATTTGGTGGAAGTTTTGGAAATAAATGTGCATGGAAAACAATGGATATTCAAATGATTTTGTAGATATTGGAAATGTTGATTTTAAAGTTTATAAATGTTATTTCTTGTAACAAAACAATAATATTTATTATTCCCGTTCATTGTTTCATTTTTCGCTCATTATACGCTCGCCACCTTCCCATTAACATTTATCCATCCCCTGTTTTGTTATCTTGAATATCATTTTAAAAGTAAAAAGACTAAAGAGGATTGGATAATGATTATGGGTTGTAAATTGTGACATGGAGATATTTCTTTTGGAAGAAAAGGACTCTATGTTGCTGGAACAATATTCATTGTTGATTCCAATCCATGCTACCATTTTTCGTTCATTATAAACCCCTCATATCCTATATGACCCTATCATTCCCTTTTCAATTGCAGTTAATTATTAAATTGGATTTGGTGAGGTTGTGTTAATGGATGGATTGCATATGCTTATGTTGTGAATTATAGAGACACCATCTTGATTTTATTTAGGTAGAGTATTAGTGAATGAATTGTTAAAAGTTTTCATATTCTGATTGTAATACTGCTTCAGGATGAGTTTCTTTAGTAGGGGCAGCAATGTCAAAGGTGTAAACAGAGGTAGAGGAAACCATTGGATAAGACTCCATAGAAGGCCACAATTTTGAATACATCTTGACGCTGATCCACATGAACTAAATCAACTTTTCCAAGCTGGATTTTTTAATCTAGTTGGACAAGGAATTCTGCAACCTAGGCTTGAGAGGCCTCCTTTCCAGCCACACCAAAATTTCTCTGGCATTCATGTCCCCTCTCATGTTTCTATGCATCCATAACCACCTACCAATGATGGTTGACAAGAGATCATCCATCAACCTACTGCACATTATAATGGTTGTCCTAGAGTATCGTTTCCATTGCCCCCTCCTCCACCACCATTTAATCCAAATGCCCAAGCTAATCACATTACTTCACCAACCCAGTCTTCACATGCAAGAAAAATGCTCAAAACTACCATGCCCAAACTAGAGATTGATGAAGGAAAAAAGTGGCCAATTCCCCTAACTCTTCCAAAAATTCCTCTGAATTAGTGTCCTCCCATCTCCACCTAAAGGATAATTTCTCCCATGTAATTAGCGAAATCTATCCTGAAGATTCCAATCAGCCTAAGGCTACTACAGAAGGAAAAACAACAAAAATATCAAAAGAGAGCAGTAGTGAAAAGAGGCAAACCGCCTCTCATAGAAAATATGGGTTTTAATGCAATTAATACTATTTTCTTTTGAGGACAATTTTTATTGGTATGATAAAATATTTGGACAACAAATACACATTTAGACAAATTTGTTTTGCACAACATGGATATGATGCTATTTTTGGATATAGTCACTTTTTATTTTGATATTAAGATATTTGAATATTAATATGAGGATGGGAACTACAAGGCAGATATTCGAGTTGAATTTTTGGGGTATTATATTTCATGTTTTGATGATTATTAAAGAAATAAAAAATGGAGTGACAAGGGTTCCCACCTATTTAGTTATTATTTAAATAGAACCTTATTTAAATATTATTATCTATTTGTCTCAACTAATTAGTTAAGCTAATTAAGATTAACAAAAGAAAGGTAGTTGAACTACCATAACTTATTGAGAAAGAATAAAAGATCAATCAAAAGAAGAGACAAAGGAGGAGAGAACAGAAGGGGAACTTCTGATATATAAAGGTTTTCTCTATACTTGTGAGATAATTCATTTCTTTATTCCTTCTGAGTTTACTAGAAAGCTAAACCATCTTGATGACAACAGGGTCTTATTCAAGGCAACATGATTCAAAACTAAATCATATCTTTCAACAACTTGTTTCTAAAGGTGTATGATCTATATTTGGAAATTTGTGTGTTCTTGTTTGTTTATCAATTATATTTCATGACTAATAAAGAATATTTTGTAGAGTCAAGTGACAATATTTTTATGGCAAGCCGATCGATATCTTTAGCTTCAATTTTCTTTTGTTGTCAGAGTCTTTTTGTATGGTGATCATTAGAGACTTCTAAGTTTGATTTTGGTCCCACCCTCGCAGGGGTTTGTAAAGAGAGTTCTGCTTTGTATCTCTGAATGAAGTTAATATAAAAATCAGATTTCTGATTTCAGTTTCACATGCGTATCTTAATGATATTGTTCAGAATTTACTTTTATTCTTGTCTCTTTTCCTGTACACACTTATGCATATCTTTGATTTCTTTCTTTTGCACAATTACATATAACATATAAAATCGACCTTAGTCCCTAGTTCATATTACCTGTGGATTAAGAGATTATTTTGAACTAAAGGCTATAAACTTTGGGTAACATTCCTAACTATCTTGCCTTAGCCTGGAAAGATTTGAAAATGCTTGAGTAAGGTTCTTCATAACTTTTCCTCAACAATCCTCTAATATTTTCCAAAGTTATACCATACCTTCAAGAGGTTGAGGATCCATGTTTAAACCGGTTAAGGAATTCTTTATGAAGTTGGATGAAGAATTTTCATGTCCTGCAAAATTTCCATCTAAGACAGGTGAACCTTTCAGAGCTTAAGATTCCTCAACCTAGACAGGTCTTCCCCAATACTGGGTACTCATGTCGATGTCCAAATGAAGTTTTTGTCCATTTCCTATAAAATTTCCTCTCAAGAGTAAGGGGTTCCACACAATTGAGGCTCTTAAAATATACACAGAGACCCTCCCCCACCACTAATACATCTCCTCTGTTTGTTTCGGGGCGAATATTTTTTTTTGATATCTTGCAAGATTTCCATTCAAAGCCTTGCAGTTCTCACAGGGATATACCCCACCCTCATGTTAGAAAAATAGGATCATGGAGAAATAAAATAAAACAAATGCGGAAATAAAACACAAAAGATACACAATACAATAAAGACACAGATAAACGTGGTTCACCCAATGTGGGCTACTGTTGGATTACTGAGAGGGGGCGTGAATCAGTAATAGCGTAATTATAATCCTTTTTATCCAAATAATCCAAGTGTTATATCAATGTAGAATTATTATCCAATAATGAGCAATAAAAAATGAAAAATCACACACATACACAGTACACCAGTGTTTTACGTGGAAACCCAAATCGGGAGAAAACCACAAAATGCTTTATATTATACTTGAAGAATTACATTCATTGGAAGCACCAAATTCCTTTGTTTTCTAGCTGCAGTTGGAAGGAGGCTCCAACCCCCTAGTTTCTCAGGCTACAACCTGAGGGAAGCTCCAACTCCCCAATTCTCTGGCTACAACCAGAAGGAGGCTACAACCCCCCC
>JASDQU010101481.1:68035-102136 GCA_032191745.1 Picea mariana
CCCCGACGAGTGGTATGGTGGCGATCACATGATAGCTGGTCACATGGACCTTTATGTAGCCAGAAGGGGCTAAAGCTCGGGAATGAGCACATCGGGGATCGGAGAATCGGGGGTTCCGAGTACAAGTGCATATCAACAATGAGAATGCCGAATTCGCGAGGAGTGAAATCCCGATGGGATCTGAACCGTTGGATCAGGCATTGATCGGAGGGTTGTTGTTGTTCATCACACAATAATGCTTCAGTAATGAATCAGTTAAATGAAACTAACTTATGATGACGAATTGGTTAGCGTTTCAGTTGCCAAGACAGATGTCTTCGGATTTTCCATTGGAAGGGGAAGTGGAACCGTCATAACAGAATGTATAAAAGAAAATGAGTAACATTGAATGGGTTGATTGTTCTGAAAGAAAAATGTGTAAACAGTAAGAAAAAGAAGATGAGCAGAGGAATAGCAAGAAGTGAAGGAACTGCGCAGAACGAGAACAGAAGAAGAGCAACATGATGGACAAAACAGAAGGAGAGCAGAATGACAGAAGACATGATACAGAGAAAACTTGTTGAATATGAGAAGAGTAGCAGAAGAGTGAACAGAAGACCAGAATTAAAGAACAAACAAAGACTGGTAAGAACTGATTTATCTGTAAAGTTGAATGTGTATTTAATCATTAATATTTAAGGGAGGTTGGGAGGTGCTCGGGAGGACTGTTGTCCTCAGAGGTTCAAGTGGGATCTTGAACACAGGAAGTTGTATCTTCCATCTGGTAGTGGCCAGAGAAACCAGGGTGGCAGGGTGGTGCTAGGGAGAACAGGTGTTCTCTGTTATGCAGGTTGGAGCCTGTGTAACTGGAAGTTGGTGCTTCCATCCAGTTGGTGCTGGAATATTCAGGAAGTTGGTGCTTCCATCCAGTTGGTGCTGGAATACTCAGGGAGTTGGTGCTTCCTTCTAGTGGGTGCTAGAGAAAACAAAGAGTTGGTTCTCTCAACAAGTTGTAGCTTGTAAAACAGAGGTAGCAGCCTCACATTGAGTTGGTGCTCAATTGTAAATGATGTACAGAATTGCAAAAGACTGCCTATCATTTCGAAGAAGAAGAGGTTTTCTCCCTTTATGGGTTTCCTCGTGAAAATCTATCTCTGTGTGTATTTTATGTGTGACTGATGATCTTTACTCTTACTGTCCATATGCTGTATGTTGGTAGATGACACATGAAGAACTATTAATAATTATTTTAACAGGCATAAAATTGTTTAAGCTTATAAACAATTGATTCACCCCCCCTCTCAGTTGTTTTAGTAGTTCCAACAAACATAACTTTAAAGGGATGAAAATTAAAAAATTAAAATCTAAGGCTTAAAAGGATAAAAAAATAAATAAAAGACCTAAGGCAATTTAGTGTGATAACACTTGGAGTAGTCAATTTAGTCCACCTACAAATTGGTAACCTCAACCTTGTCCAAACCTTTTCCCACCTAAACAGCAGTGGCAATATCCAAGTTTCCGAAATCAATAGCCACCATTCTTTCCTTATCAGCAACCCTCTCAAAACCAATGGCCTTCTCACCAATAGCCTTGGATATATCAACGAGTTTGGCATTGAAATCTTTATTAGAAAGCATTGCTACCACCTCCTTAGCTAGCCAACACTATCGAACATTGTAGATTTCCACCTCTACCTACTCAACCTGCACCAAACCCAAACGATAATAAACAAACATGTAACAATGGGATGGTAGCTCACAATAGATACTCTATAGAATCCTTAGATTGTAATGAAGTCCAAATCCATTCAAATAAATTAGTGGAAACATGTTTTGTTATGAACTAAAGCCTTAAAAATGATAAAAAGTCAATGAATTATAGTCCACTTCGAGGGGGAGCCTCCTTTTACAATATATCCAATTTAGAATACAATATGAGATGAGATAAGATGCTCCTAAGACTATGTCTCTTTGGTATATATATAGGAGACAAAGGTGTACAATTATAATGAAAGGGTACCATGAAGGGTTCTAACCAACAAATAATTATAATACAATAAATGTAATAATTCAATATCTAGGGTTTAATAATGGATTCTACACAAAAATTGGGGCTTTATTGAGGTCTTAAAATGCCCCTCCCCTTCAAACAAGTGTCGTCCTCAATGCTTGACTGACTATAGGAGTTTTTTCATAAAAAAATAATCTTCCCATGTTTCCTCTTCCACTAGTAGGTTCTTCCATTTGACGAGGTACTTCGTGATCACTCGATTTCTCGGTTGCTTAATCCTTGTTTTAAGGATTGTTTTTTGTTCTAGTATGATTTTTCCTTCTTCATTAATCTCTAGTAAAATAGTTTGGATTGGGATATTGTTGTTGATTATCTTCTTTAAACAAGAAACATTGAAGACTGGATGTACACGTGAAGATGGAGGAAACTCCAATTCGTAAGCCATACTTCCAATCCTTTGAAAAACCTTATAGGGTCTATAATATTTGGGTGATAATCTAGTGTCCTCTTGTTGCTTGAGGGACATCTGTTTATATGGTTGTAGCCTCAAAAATACCTAATCCCTCACTTCAAATTCCATTTCGTTGCAATGTTGATTTGCTTGTTGTTTCATTCTATTTTGTGCCATAACCAAGTCGTCCTTCAATAGTTTGAGAACCATTTGTTTGTTCCCTATGTGGTCCTCCACTACTTGAACCTTTATATTCCCTTTCAAGGGTGATGTAATGAATGGAGGATGATATCCATATATTTCCATAAATTGAGACATTTTTTATGAAGTATGGAAGAATGTGTTGTACCACCATTCCTCCAAGGGAAACCACTTGACCCATTGTGTATGTTTATCAGATGCAAAACAATGAAGATATCCTTCTAGACATTTATTCACAATCTCAATTTTCCCATCATATTGAGGGTGGTAAGATGAGTTGTGATCTGATTGAGTACCCAAACAAGAAAATAATTCAGTCCAAAATTTTCCAGTGAAAATTGGATTTCTGTCACTTACAATAATCTTTGGGATTGCATGTAGTTTTTGAATTGTTTCCATGAATGTTGTGGCTATTGTACTTGCTTTAAAAGGATGGAAAGAGAGAAAAAATGGGCATACTTTGTCAATCGATCCACTACTACCATGATGACATTCTTACCTTCGGATTTGGGTAAACATGTAATAAAATCCATTGAAACTTCTTCCTAACGTTGACTTGGTATAGCTAATGGCTGTAGGAGACCTGGTGTCTTCATTGTTTCTCCCTTATTCTGTTGGCACTCTAAACATTCAGACAAAAACTTGTAAACATCAGTTTTAAGACCTTCCCAGAAAAAATCCTTCTTGATCTAGTGGTATGTTTTCAAGAATCTTGAATGTCATCCTATAGGAGAAGTGTGCAATTCCATAAGGACCTTTTGTTTGAGTTGGGAGTTCTTACATAAATATAGGCGATCATTACACCATAGAAAATCATTCTTCGATACAAAATTATCTAATGAATTGGGGTCCTCATGTAGTTGTTGAATGATCTTTCATACCTCTTGATATTGCTTCCATTCTATCCTTGTTTCTTCCACCCAATCAAATTGTGTAATAGAAATAGCACATAGTGAACCTTCTATTTCTTCTTCTTTCCTTGAAAGGGCATCTGTCACAACATTACGTTTTCTATTTTTATATATAATTTCAAAGTCATAACCTAGCATCTTTGTGACCCATTTGTGTTTCTCTTCTGAAGATAATAATTGCTACAAGAAGTACTTCAAACTATCATGATCTATTTTTACCTTGAAGTGTCTTCCTATTAGGTAAGGGTGCCATTTATGAACTGCATGTAGTATGGCCAACATTTATTTTTCATAAATGGGTTTGACTAAGTTTTTTCCTTTAAGTTTCTTGCTTTCGAATGTAGGGGGGATTCCTTATTTCATTAAAATTGCACTTACTCCATGACCTAAGGCATCACACTTCACAATAAATGTTTTTGTAAAGTCTGGTGTGGCCAGGATAAGAGTACTACACATAGCCTCCTTAAGTTTTTCAAAATCTTTGGTTGCTTCTTCGGTCCAAGAAAATGCTTCCTTCTTTAATAATGTTGTTATAGGTGATGTTGTTTGACCATAATTATTGACAAACTTGTGATAATATCCCCTTAACCCTAAGAATCATCCAAGTTTCTTCAAGGTTTTGGGGATCAGCCATTTCCTCGTAACTTTAATTTTGTTAGGGTCCACTTTTACATCTTCATGAGTTACAATATGACCCAAATATTCCACTTCTTTAACCCTAAAGGAACACTTGGAAGGCTTTGCATAAAGTTATTGATCTTCCAATAGTTTTAATAATTTGTCAACATGGTGTACATGCTCTTCCCAATATTTGTTGTAGATTAGTATGTCATCAAAAAATACTAACACAAATTTTCTAAGAAAGGGTTTGAAAATAAAATTCATAAAGCTTTGAAATGTTGAAGGTGCATTATTAAATCCAAATGGCATGACCAAAAACTCATAGTGACCTTCACGCTCTAAAAGTTGTTTTAGGAATGTCTTCCTGCCTCATTTTGTTTTGATGATATCCCGAAAAAAGATCCATCTTAGTAAAGAATTTTTCTCCATGCAATTCATCTAATAATTCATCAATAACAGGAATAGGAAACTTATCTTTGATGGTCATTTTGATGATTTGTCTATAATTTGGGCACATACACCATGAACCATCAATTTTTGTAACCATCACCACTGGTGAAGAGAAAGAACTTTAGCTAGGTTGAATGATGTCGGCCTCTAACATTTCTTGGATCATGCGCTCAATTTCACTCTTTTATGCATATGGATACCTGTAAGGCCTAGTGTTAGGTAGTACACTTCTTGGTTGCAAATGGATATCATGATCATGATATCAAGCAGGTGGAAGACCCTTAGGCATTTCACCAAATACCTTGGAATGATTGTTGATAATTATTTGGAGGTATAATGGAGCAGAGGATATAAATGTTTGAACATCAAGTGAGCACAATTGTGCTAATACACCTCGACGTCCCTTTTTGAGTAATGTTTTCATATTATTAGAGCTTATCACCTTAGAATGTTTCCCTTGGAGACCTCTAAGCTCAATTTATTTTCCATCTAAGTAAAATTTCATGAAAAGATCTTAAAAATTAAAGGACGCTATTTGCAAAGATTGTAACCATTATACCCTTAATACAACATCAGCACCCCCCATTTGGATTGAAATCATGGGGCTATCCAGAAAATACTCCCCCATATTAAGGTTAATACTACGACATTTCCCTAAACAATTTATGGTACCTCCATCTATAATCATTACTTGAAACTCTGGTGCAAGGTAGACAAAGCAATTGAGATATTTTGCCAATTTGTAATTGATGAAATTATGGGTACTAGCATAATCAATCATTATTGTTACCTTTTTATTTTTTATGTATCCTTGTATCTTGAGGGTTTTTGGAGTATTGATGCCAGCAAATGCATGACAAGATAATGTTGGAGTAGTATCTTCTAGATATGGGTCTTGTGGTGGTTCCAATTCTTGATCTTCTTCATCTTCACAGTCTATGTAGAAAAATTTCTTCTCACCGCATTTATGCCCCTTACTGTACTTGTTGTCACAATTGAAACATATTCATTTTTCTCTTCTTTCATCCATTTTTTTAGGTGTCAACCTTGTTGATTGAGGTATGCTTGTCTTGTGAACCCCATTTAACGATCTTTGCTTCTCATGTATGATCCACTGGGAGACTTGTGCATAGTCTTATTCTTGGATTGAATATGACAAGAAGAATGCATAGCTTCCATAATATTTGCATGATGGCTTAAGAAAATTTCATGTTTAATGTCTTCTTTTAATCCACCCATATAAGCTTCCAACAATTGTGCATCACTTATGTTATCCACCCTTGCGACCAATAACTGAAATTATGAATTATAATATTCAATATCACCTAAGTGATTTATTCTTGTCTATTGAGTGAAGTATTCTTGTTCCCAAACTTTCCCATATTGTGCTTCTAAGTCTCTTGTAAATAGAACCCAAGTATAATGATAAAAAGGGGGTTGCCTTTTCACTATCCATTGATACCATTGATATGGTTTTATCTCAAAGTTCAAAGTTACTATGTGAATCATTTTTTGATCATCCATAATATTATGTAGTTTAAATTATTGATCCATTTGGTTCACCCAAGTAAAGACCTATGTTCCATCAAAATTCTATAATTCAATCTCGGGAAAGTTGAATTTGGGACCCCCACCATAATTAACTCTACTATTAGAGTTAAATTCACTAGTTTAAAATTGCTTATTATCGATAGTTTGTTCAATATGAATACTACCTTTATTTTCATGAGTTCCTTGATTTTTTATATCTCCTTTAGGGAGTCTTTCATCTAGATCTTGGAAGAACATGGAAGACATGGAATTTTGCATTTCCTTCATGAAACGTTTCATTTCCTTCATGGAATTTTGTATTTCTTCTTTGTTTTCATCCATCTTCTTTTTCATGTCATTCTTATTTTCTTCCCTCCATTTCAATCGTCTTCCTTTCCATTTCTTGAATTTTTCTTTGTGATTTTACCCAATCATTAATTTTTAGTGACCTGGAACTCAAATCATCAAGTTGTTCCTCCAATTTGGACAACATGTTATGTATCTCATAATTTTCTTCATGAATTATAGATGAGACTTCTAGAGGTTTAATTGTTGTTGACATCTTTTTTGGACCCATGTAGAATAAAAATAATAATACTCATTTTTTTCCTCTTTATCACAAATTTTGAATCACCAAAAACGGACCTTCCAATAAAAAGGTATGCCAATTGTAAGTTATGTACCTTTCAAACCCTTAAATTGGAGTCTATCCTTCTGGCAACCTTCCTTCTGATGTATTTCTGCAATTTCAGCCCTTATGAGTCTAAATTTTTTTCCATTAGTACTTTGATATGTCCTCTCTTCAATGCTATAGGTCTAACCAAAATTGGATGTGTCAATTGAAAGTTAGGGTAACTTTCCCAAACCTTGCGAGTTTTTTGCTTTTCCGAGAGAGCTAAATTGTACAGAATGCCATGCACCCAATATTTGATATCTAATTCTGAAACTTATACCAGAAATACTAAATACTGTCCTATTTCAAATTCAATTGGTCTCGCTGAATTTGGATCCTCGGTGAAGAAGATACGATGATTTTACCAGGAACACATGTTTGAAACTAGTAATAGGACTAGTCAAAAACCCTATCTTACATAGGGTGTATCTCCAAAATTATAATGACCCAGAAGCTGAAACTTTTACCATAGATACCTTGATATGTCTTATAAATAACCTCTAATTTTCATGTTGGATTACTGAGATGGGGGGTGAATCAATAATGAGAAATTATAATACTTTTAACCACGGTTTATTCTTCAACAATATTCAGCAGTTATCATTAGCATTCAAGATATCATCAGCAGTATAATCATAAACAACATCACATCACAATAGATACACAGTACACCAATATTTACATGGAAACCCAAATGGGAAAAAACCACAAAATTATTTTCTTATATATTTATCAAAAGAAAACATTCATTGGAAGCGCCAACTTTCAATTCTCCAGCTACAACTGGAAGGAGTCTCCAACCCCCTATTCTCAGGCTCCAACTTGAAGGAAGATACATCTCCCTCATTCTTTGGATCCAACCAAAAGGAGGCTACAACCCCCTATGTTCTTCGACTACAACCGGAAGGTGGCTACAACCACCTTTCCTTACCCTGTCCAACCTCCCCGTAATATAAATGTAGACCAACTGTCGTTATCACAAACTCTACCACTATCACTCTCACTCTCTCTCTATCACCGTATTTGTCACTGTCACATCAACCAACTAAACATGTACCATATCATGCATCAAGTGTATACTAATATACATACTATCTCATGCATCAATCATGAACCAAAAAATACATCAACAATTAATAGTGAATCATGAACTAGAGCATTAACCATACACAACTTGTGCAATATATCGTATCATCAACCATATGTAGATATGTACCATATCATCAATGAAGTATTTCAAATATCTTATGCATGCCCCTCATGCATACATCACCATACAACATGGATATCCCTCAACCATATACAATCAATTCAAGGATGTAAACTATAAGAACCATATCAATGATGTACCATACATAAGAGTGTTGCTTACTCACCTAACTAACCAACATATACCATGTCCAAGTACAAGACCAACCATACCAAGAATGACTCAATAATTCACAACATCATAAGAAAATCTAAGATCAAAACAAACTAATAACCATACCAGAACTGATGTAGTTGACCTGAACATGTAGAATGCTCCCTTGTGAACTTGCTTTCAGACTCTAGGGACATGGTACCACCATTTATTCAAACCTTCATTAGCTTTTCACAGATACACAACCTTCCCTTCTATAGCTTGCAGATATATGTTCTTTCCTTCATTTCATCCAAATACATTCGTGCTCTTCTAACCTGCAACCCACAGATACCTCAGAAACTAGGGTTTGCTACAACCCCGAGAATTTCTCCTTCAACCTTCCTTTGCTACCTAAGAAAATGACGTCACAACCTTAGCAAAAGATCACTAGTTCAAAAGATAGATAATCAAATAATGAGTGTGTGTGTGTGCTTGTGAATGACTCCTTGAGGTGCTTATATACTTGTGCTAGGTAATTCCTCTCCTTAATTTATGGATTCTAGGGTTTTCTTGTTACAACAACTTTACCCCTTTGACCAAGACTTATAAAAAACTAGGGGCTTATTGTCCACTCTTAGGGGATTCCAACTTTACAAGGCCATATCTCCCTAACCTTGAGGGACTACATGGCGTTCAACATATCACCGGAAATACAACGAGTTATGTCCATCCATGAGTGAGTTACCTTCATTTACTCCATCCTTCATGACCTAAGTTTTCATTCAACTATGGGATCCTTAACCATGCTTAAGGGTTTCTTGTAGACTTCTTCAAAGTGTCTTCCCGTGAGGGCCATGCTTAGAGCTATGCCATAAGGGGACCACTTTGGAGACTTCTCCAAATACACCCATCACACCAATTGACATCAGTGACTACCAAATGTCCAACAATATCCCCCTTTGGCATTGATGGCAACACTTAGGCATGATAATACTTATGCTCATTCTCCCCCTGAATGCACTCCTCTATATCTCCATGCCTTTCTCTTTATCTCTCCCCCTTTGACATCAATGGAAAATGGTACTCCTCATGCAGGGTTGCTCCCCCTATCTACAAGCCTCTGCTAACTTTACGGACTTTTCTCTTCATGGTGCTTTCTCGTGTAATATTTTGATGTATATATGAAAAGCAATCAAAAGTTTCGTTACTTGAATGTCTTCAAGACTTCTCTTTCTCTCCCCCTACCCAGTTAAGCTTGATGTTGAGTGGATCATTGTGGGGCAAAAACTACTCCAATTTTGGTGAAGATATATGAAATATGCTCCTTTGTCCCTACATACTCTAGCTTGATTTTATTCTTTGTATCTTGTTCCCGTAAGAAATGATATTTTATCGGAATGTGCTTCGTGTAAGAGTGCATCACTAGATTCTTTGAATTATCGATGGTGTTGGTGTTGTCACAAAGTATTGAAATGGGCTTATCATACTTTACTTGCATATCCTACAAAGTCTTCTTCATCCAAAGAACTTGAGTACAACATGTCGTTGTTGCAATGTATTATTCCTTTGATGTGGAAAAATATATTGATGATTGTTTCTTGCTTAACCATGATATCAAGCACTCACCCAAGTAGAGATTTTCTCCACTTGTACTTCTTCTATCATCAATGCAACCTGCCCAATATACATCTGTGTGGGAGACAAGTGATATATCTTTCCCTTTTGGATATGATAGTCCAAACTTTTATGTACCTTTGAGATATATGAATATCCTCTTTACTACCATAACATGTTATTCCTTTGGTGCTTCTTGAAACCTTGCAACCTATCCAACTTCTTGCATCACGTCTAGTCTAGATGTTGTCACATAGAGTAAACTATAGATCATCGATCTATATTGTCTCTGGTATGCGTCCTTGGAATCATCATCCTTACTTAACTTGCAACTTTTATGCATCGGAGTATTGACTGGTTTGCAATCTGTCATTCCAAACTTCTTCAACATTTCTCTAATATACTTTCCCTAAGATATGAAGATACCTTTGTTGCTCTGACATATTTGTAATCCAAAAAAGAAGGTTAACTCACCAAGCAAGGATATCTCAAACTCATGTTGCATGTCTTTGGAAAATTTATGATTCATACTTTCATCGTCACTTTCGAAGATAATGTCATCGACATAGACTTCAATAATCAATATATTGTCTTGATCCATATTTATGTAGAGATTTTTGTCTGCATTTTCTTTCCTGAACCCTTGTTGTTGTAAATATTTGTCTAGCCTCGAATACCATGCTCTGGGGGCTTGTTTTAGACCATATAAATCCTTCTTTAATCTGCAAACATAACTTTCCTTCTCTGATAACTGAAATCCTTTTGGCTTCTCAATGTAGACTTCTTCTTCTAGATATTTGTTTAGGAATGTTGATTTTATGTCCATTCGATACACTTTAACATTCTTGGAGCATGCATAAGCTAGTATTAGAGTGATTTCTTCCATCCTGGCAACTAGGGAAAATGTCTCTTCAAAATCATACCTTAAACTTGAGAGTATCCTTTGCATACCAATCTTTCTTTGTTCCTGGTAACCTATCCATCCTCATTCAATTTGTTCCTAAAAACCCACTTTGTACCAATGACATTCTTGTTCATTTGTCTTGGAACTAGTTCCCATGTGTCATTCTTCTCTATATGATCTAACTCTTCATCCATGGCCTTGACCCAGTGTTCATCTTTGTTGGCATATTCAAAACTACTTGGCTCAATTGTAGAAAATAGTGTTATATTTTGTTGATCTAGTGAACAAATTCTTCTTCTGGTTTCAACTACTGCATATTTATTTCCAATAATCTAATATGATGGATGATTCTTCTGCACTCATCTGTTGGGTGTCTTTGGAGGTACTTGAATATCCTGTTGTTCTTGCTCTGCTTCCGGCTGCTCTTCTTCTTCATCTACTTCTTCTTCTTTCAAATATTCTTCGTGATCATGTTCCACTGAATCTTTGCTACTTGTTTTTATCTTTCGACCATTTGTCTCATCAACCATCACATTGATGATTTCCATTATTTTGTTGAGTCTCATATTGAAAATTTTCTGTTCTTTCCTTTTGCTTGAGTACCCAACCAATATGCCTTTATCGACTCGAGAATCAAATTTTCCAATTCTACCATCTTCTCTTTTGAGGTAATATTTGCTTCTGAAAACTCTAAAGTTCTTTGCATTTGTTGGTCTTCCTTTCCATAGTTCGTATGGAATCTTATCACTGTTATTTCTGAGCATCCATGTGTTCTTAATGTAAATTGTTATATGCAATACTTTTACCCAAAATACATATGTCAACTTGGAATCCATTAACATGGTTCTGGCCATTTCTTGTATTGTTATGTTGTTCCTTTCAACAACTCCATTTTGTTGAGGTGTCATGGCTACTAATAATTATCTCTTTATCCCATGCTCGTTGCAGAAGTCCATAAATTCCTTTGATCTAAAGTATCCTCCATTGTTTGATCTCAAACACTTGATTTTCAACTCTGTCTCAGTTTCAACAATCTCTTTGTATGTCTTGAAGCATTCGAATGCCTCTGACTTCTTGTTTAGAAAGAAAACTGCAATCATTATTGTGTAGTCATCAACTAGTAGCATGAAGTATTGTTCACCTTTCAATCCTTTTGTTCTTGTCAGTCCAACCAGATCAGTATGCATAGTTTCCAGTGGTTTTGTTGTGTAGTATTCCTTTGAATTGAACTTTGTCTTGGTCTATTTTCCGTGTAGACAATGCTTGCATAGAATGTTTGTTGGCTTTGAGATCTTGGGAATTTCTCTTAATGATTCCTTTTTGTTGACTTTGACAAGATTATCAAAATTTATGTGACCTATTCTTCTGTTCCAGACCCAACTTTCATCGTCCTTTCCTAAGCAACATATTTCATTTTCTATTTCATTTAGAACATATATTTTGCTTGGAGTCCTTACAGTTGTAGCTACCAACTTGCATGATTTTATTTTCCTTATTTTTCACTTCTTTGAATCAGACACATGTATGTTTCCTTGATCACACATTTGACTTACACTTAACATATTGTGTTACATGTCTTCGACCAGTAAAATATTTTATGTTGTGGCATTCTTGCTTCCAAGCTTGACTGTGTCTTTTCCAATGATCCAAGCTGAGTTGTCATTCCCAAATGAAACCAATTCATCTCTTTCCTTCTTCAATGTTATAAACTTGTCTTTATCACCTGTCATATGCTTTGAGCATCCACTGTCAACATACCATCCATGTTTCTTGTGTTGATATTGTAGAGAAAGATTGCATTCTTCAGTGTTGAATTGATCATGCTTTCTTATCCATATCCTTTGTGGTTCCTGCTTATGACTGTTTTTATTCTACTTTGATTCTCTTGGAGGAACAGTGAGTCTGCAATCTCTAGCTATATGTCCAAATTTGTTGCACTTGTAGCATTCTACCTCATCACTTAATGATCTGAATCTGTTGTAGCTTCTACTTTAAAGACCCTCCGGCAAACTTGAATTTCAAGAGTATATATATATATTTGTTTCTATTTTTTTTTGTTATTCTTTTATTTTGTTTTTACATTCCGGTAACTTGTCAAAACATATCACAAATTTAGCCTTACAAACATTAATTTAACAATAAAAATTTCCACGCATCACTACATTATCACTCATTACAATTTGGTTCAAATGGAACTGCTAACGCACTACTTTAACCTTAAGAAGTATATATAGCGAAAAGGATATGAGTAGGATGTAAGCATTCTTCTGAGAGCAAAATCATCTAAACTTATTTTTATATTTGCACAACTTGCGCAATTCTTTGAATATTAAAAGTGCAGATCACTCAATAAATTCCGATGATGATTAATATAATACGACAATTAAAATTATAAGAATACAAATCATTAATTATCGATTATAATCATTTAGAATTAATCAACAAATTATAGATCAATTAAACATTATTATTATCATGTCTATAAGCATAACATATTAATAATAATCTTTAAAACAAGGACATTAAATCTAATCATTTATATAGATCTTTAATCATCAATCATAAGAATATAAATATTAACAAATCATTAATATAATGTCTTTATTTTGATCATATTATAGTTCTATGACATTAATATATATAATTTTTTATTTTTAAAAATTAAAAGAGCATTAAATAATAATTAATGTAAAAGAATGAAATCCCTTCTTGTGTATTCACATTTTAGATTCCACAAATGAAATTCAAAAATGGTTTCGCTATTTTACATAGCAATTATTTTCTAAAAAAGGGACAAGTCTTTAATGGTAAGTTCTTCTAGCATGAGTGCTAGTGCACATTAGTGATGACATTAAAGTGTAATGTGACTAGCAGAGAGCTACGGTGAGGTATTAATTAGACAGTCTTGAGCAATTTAATATAATGGTTAAACATTAGTTCACTTAGGAAGGTATTCAATAAATCGTAGCAACTCGATATGGGGTTTGTCTATTGAATCCTATACAGGATTGATTTCCAGGAAGTCTTAAAAATCCTAACTCCACAATTTCAAATCATGTAAGCCCGGTGTTGATTTAGACCTCTGAAAAAATTTCTCAGATTTTATTGACAGTTGGAGCGATAGTCTGTGTGGAAATTTGACTCTGCGATAAAATAATTGTATACATAAATATCAAGATCAAGATCAGTGATATATTTGATGATGATCCTCAATCTAGAAGCTTGTGCAATGTCCTTTCCTTCACCTGCTAATCCAAAATATTCATCGGTACCTCCCAGTCAATGTTAGGGGTACTCTTCTTCCCCTTTAGCCCCCCAAGCCGCAAAGGGGTCACACACAGAGTCTCAGATCCAAAACTAGTTCAAGCTTTCCCTTGCAAGGAGAGGCTTTCACCTCTTGTACAAGCTTGCAACCCAACTCACACAAGTAAACTTAGTCAATAGAAATTTTAACAACATTTCATTCATCCAGCAATAAAGTAATTTCTCTCTTCCACGCCATTCCTTTTATAAGAAAATTCACCTTGACATTTTTCATCTCATGCACAATTAGCTCATTTTTAATAATTAAATTAAATATTATTCACCCGCAACACATGCACACTTTCCCCAAGTTGCACATGTCAAATCATTTTTAATTTAAATTATTTAAGCATTTTCTCTCACACTCCCCAATTAGTTCCTAGATTTCTTCATAGTTGTCTCTTAGTTCCCCAATTCCTCTTTTATTTTGTTCCCTAACTAGTTTACAGTTGGATTTTGATTAAGACCCTTCTCTTAGTTAGGATTTAGAGTTTGATTGACTTAGGATACTAACTCTATGTTGAAAACTCATTATCTTATGAATATAATTTCTTTTAATTGAAAATCCTCTTTATTTATTTTATGCACATATTGTGCACATGCCTAATTTTTTATTCTTATTCTCTGATTTACTAGTGTTTATTTAGTCTAAAATTCCCTTAACCCATTTTATAATTTTATTTAGTCAAAACATCTAGAATTAGACTTTTGGTTATGTTTTCTGGTATATAATTTAAAAATATATATTCTCTTTTCTAACAAAATCTAGTTTTCATTTTATTTCCTAAGGTCTTCTATATTTTTATTGACTCAAAATTTATACATGTGATGTGTCCTTCAAGACGTGTCTTCGTGCTCCAACGGTGTCACTCATCGTTGACTAGTTTGGAAGTTGTTCAATGCTTGGAGTCAATACTCCACTTGTCAACCTTGTGTGAGACTAAGGGCTTACCGAGGAATAAGGAATCTGCCTTATTGTGCGCCCCTCAGAAATCCTCGTGAGAAACCATCTCAGTCTGCCCTCATGGCATCATGAACCTCTCGAAACAAGGTAATCACTAACCTTCATTTCAGATCATTGCGGTAGTGCTAGTAGGTTGTGACAAGGATGCTACCAAACCTCTCCCTCATCCATATGATATATTTTATGACTCATTTACTCCATATGTGAGTCATATTAGCAAGTGTCACCATGCATGCATCCACTAACAAAGATAACATCAATAACTCATATATATGAAATCCATAATTGAAATCATCATATAACATATGCATAACAAAACAAGTACTCATAATCCAAGTAGATAATTCACTCCTTGACTCAAACCAGAGTCCAAGGAAGTCGGTCGATGTCGTCAGCATCATCATCATGTCACCCTTCCTGCACACTCAGGAAACTTCATCATAATACCTGTCAATTATATGCATCAATATCAATAACATATCAATTTCAATTCTAAATCATAGCATAAACACATAAACATAAACCAAAATTGACAATCATAATGTACCATGTTTTAACTAGATCACTTGATCGCAAGTGTCCTCGAAGAATAAGTCAATGTATAAAATTTGATCAATGGAACTGGATGTTACATACACCCCCTCTTGTTTTAAATGTTGTCCCGAAGTTTGTACAACCTAATAATAAAAATGATAAATATAGTTTCTACTAATATATATATCAAACTATCAAAATAAGTAAGGAAATTGTTGGCGCATCTCATATGCGTCCTCCCAAGTAGCAGAATGTGGACTGTAACTATCTCACTGTTTTGAACTTTTGAATGCTAGTTTACAACTGCAGTGAATAACTAGGATCTCAAGAATATTAACCAAGCACAAATTGCAAAACAGAATTATGGGACTGCTCATTTTTCCATAGGCAATGCTCTCTCATTGCCACCCAACCATAGGAATCCTCAAGTGCCACACCTAAATAGAGCATAGTAGTTTACCTGGGAAACCATTCTACACAAAGGGAGAAATCTCATCACCTTCTTATAGAGAAGATCCATGCCAAAGACAAAATAACCAATCTCTTTTCACTAGAGCAAAATCAGCAAGAAAGAGTCAAGCCATAACTCAGCACTAGTTCACCTCTAGCGCTCCACCATCACTGAGAGATAGACACCAACCAGGCATGTGCCTCCTTAGACATGCGCCTCCTTAGTTGCAACTCACACACTTAGACTTACTCTGAAATTTCAGAGTGGAGAGTGTGTGTCAAATGAGAAGGGCGCCTCCCTTATTTATGCTAAACTAACCAATGAACTTTTTCCAGTGGGGTCGACCTGTCCTTTCTGGAAAATGCATTTTAATTTATCTTTTATGGCAGGTCGACTTGTCTTCTGGAGAAATATAAATATTATGGGGCTTCTTTAATTCTTTCAGTGGTTTTTCTTTGACATCTTAACATATTCTTCTATAAGAAGGATTGTCCCGAAGGTGAATACCTCCTATAGCTACCAAAAACATCAACACTCTCTCTTATCTAAGGAGTTATTCTCCATGATGTTTTTCCTCTGTTTCTCATAGCCTCACAGGCTATGCCATGGTCATGCAGACCATGCTATTGGTAGCATCATCACGTCACACATGGCTACACCCAATGTGGACCTTTTTTGGGACTTCATCACTACTATAATACACTAGGACCTACTTGTTTGTAGTGTGGCACCAAGACCTTCTCACCTGTAGTGCATCGTCAGGGACCAACTCGCCCATGACATGTCCACTTGGTCAAATCCCAATGGGCATGTCCTCACAGTATACTCACATGGGATGTTGGGTGCCACCCCAGGACAACTTATCACTACATTGACAAGTGTCATGCTCAACTCCATCTCAGAGGAGTGTTCTCCAAGTCAACCCAGCCCAATATGAGGAGAAGATCAGGGGTGTCCCCACATATCGACATAGTTCATCCACCTGGAGAGAAGACCCATCTCAGTTACACCCATCCCATCCACCTGGGGAGAAGACCCATCTCAGGTCAACCCATCCCAGCACAACTGAGGAGAAGACCCATCTCAGGTCAACCCAGCTTAGTCCATCGAGGATAAGATAGGGAGAAGGCACAACACACTCGTAGATTGACCCATGCCACTGCCTTGGGGAGAATATCTGTAGAGTGTCCTCACAGGTCGACCCATCCCACTACTCTGGGGAGAAGACCTCGAGAGATATCTCAACCAAATGGATTACAATCCAAAGGTCCCTGGGCACCAGCCCAATATAACTTATTGTCTATCGATAAGTGTCATACTCAACTCAGTCCATCAAGGAGTGTCATCACAGAAGAATTTCTCACAAATCTACAACCATCAATACTCGCTCTTAAAGAGAGGGACATTTCTCTCCAAGTTTATCACAGAAGTACTCAAACTTCGACTTGGAAAGAGGCTCAGTGAAAACATCTGCAATCTGCTCATTTGTAGGAAGGTACTCCACTAGTACTATCTTCCTCCGCACCATATCTCGAATGTAATGAATCACAGTGGGATCCAATATCTTATCAAACAATCCTGCAAGGAGCTTCTGAAGCCACACTTCTTCGGATAATGCCATACATACTGCAATAAACTCAGTTTATGTGGTACTCAAATCCACAAAAGCATGTTTCATGCTACACCAAGAAACTATGGCAAATCCAAAAATTGAAGCAACACCCTGAGATGCTCTTCATGTCAACTATGCTCCCTGGCCAATCTAAATCAACATAACATTGGAATCATGTCTTAGGCCATACACATCCAACTGTGTCTCACAAATATCTCAACACATGCTTCGCAGCCACTCAATGTATCTTCCTCGATTGACTCATGCACTGGCTAAGTACATTCACTGCATAGAAAATATCTTGTCTGGTGTTAATCAGATACATCAATGATCCAATCAGTTGTCGATACATAGTCGGATCAATCAAGTCTGGATCGAAATAAGACTCTCTCAGTTTCTTCAGATTCATCACCATCAGTGTGGTTATGGACTTATAGTCCATCATCCAAATATCCTCAACATCTCAACTATGTACTTCCCCTGACTCGAGAAGATCTCATCAGTTCTCTACCACAGCTCAAGTCCCAAGAAGTAATTCAGCATGCCAAGATAATTCATATCAAATTCAGAGGCCAATTCATGTTTGCAACAAGCAATGAGATGCTCTACTCAGATGAGAACTAAATAATCAACGTACATGATCAAAAATCAGGGACTCACCATCAAAAACCTTATAGTACAGGTTGGCATCAGCAACACTCCTACTAAAACCCAAACTCATCGGGTATCCATCAATCCTTGCATACCAAGCACGAGGACATGGGACTCCTTCCCATGCATCACAAAACCATATGGTTTCTTGATATACACTCTTCCTCAATCTCTCCATTGAGGAAAGTTGTCTTCATGTCCATCTGAAGTAATCTCCAACCCAAGGCTAAATCTACTACAACAATCATCTGAATGGAGGTATATCAAGAAACATGAGCAAAGGTCTCCTTGTAGTCTATTCCCTCCACCTGAGAGAATCCTATGACCACATTTTTTTCTTTTTTCTTCTCGATGCTCTCGTTATCTACATGTTTTATCTTATAAATCCACTTGGAAGCCACCATATAATTCCCTTTGGGTCTTGGAACAATATCCCACACATCATTCTTCATAATGGACTGATACTCCTCCATCATGGCATCTCTCCATATCGGTTGAATGGATTCCTCCTCGTAACAGGAACGCTCAATGATGTGGCTCATTGTTGCATCATAGGTCGAGAATCTTGGAGGTCTCTTACTTTTTCTAAAAGTACCACGAGGAGTGCATATCTGTCTGCCTTCTGCAGAGTCTGAATGATCCTAAGTAGGCTTTCGTCGACCTACTGCAATATCTCTGGGAACATCAATAGGATGTAATGGATAAATTGGATAAATGGTCTCCATGCGCTCAATTAGCTCCCTCTGTACTACTGAAGGGTGAGGAGAGAAGACACCATATCCTATTGTGTCCCACTCAATCTATCTCTAACATGGGTTGTAGATCTGATATGCTTTCAACTATTCACGGTACCCAACAATTGTACCATACTTGACTAAGAGGTCTAACTTTGTCCTTTTCTCCTTGGGTACGTGAATGTAAAAAGGAAACCCAAATACCCTAAAGTGTCCAACCTGTCACTGTAACCAACCTATCATAGTCATTTTCATTGTCTCATCCATGAGACCAGATCCACTCAAGGAAGCAGTTGTCATAGGCCCATACAAATATGAATGCACAAAGTCCAAGATCCCCTTAGATATGTTGTCACTTCTCAAAAAATATTCTTTGGTATTTGTGCCAAGAGCACAACCTCTGCAAGTGCCACCATGCTCATCATCTTCACCTAGAACAGGAAAATCTCTATAATGTAAATGAGCAAGTCTCTTATGCCATAATTGGTTGAACTATCAATCTGTATAAACTCCGATCACATTGCTTCATGTCTCAAACCAGAGATCATCCAATAAGTTTCCTTTTGCAATTGTTACTATAGCTCCTTCTCAGAGCTGTCACTGGTGACCTGTCTCCATGGTAAACTTCCCAGAACAAGAACAATAACCACAATATTTCCATGGAAACCTCCATGGAATTCCTTTCACGATATCCAGCACTTTATTCTTGGCAAGGATGAGGTCAATCCTTGTCTTCCACGCTCTGAAGTTGGAAGCCCCATCTAACTTGTTTTCTAACTTCATGGAGTAAGTCATGGTTGCCTTGACTTGGTCAACCCTAGGTTTGACCAAAAACTCAAACTTGACATCTTAGCTTGTTGAGAGTACCAGAAGATGCGCTAGGCTAGAGCGCACTAGTCTATCCAACAATTAGGGCAATCCCTTCATTTAAGGTGCCTCAATGAGAGGATTAGGGTTTATGCAACTGCAACTACACCTGCTAGTAACCCTAGTGACAGTGCTTTAGTAATTGCTCCTGCTAGAAACCCTAGCGGCAATTCTTCAATGAGCTTAGTATCCTTATGGCTATGCCCCCTTCCAGTGGTTATATTGAATGAAGGAGGTGTGGGCCCATAACCTATTAGAATATGATGGATGTGCTCATTTAACCATAGACAATATCACTATTGTCACCCAACCATAGGCTGAAGCCACCCCCGAGCATCTTAACCTTGACAGAGAATCATTCCAGAAGCAAAATCTAGGCTAGATAGCCAAACAAGATAGTGCACCTCTCTTTCCAAGGATAGCACACCAAACAAGAGTTGATCAGAGAGTCCAAACCAAAACCAAGAGATAATCCAAGCCAAAACCAAAATCTGCTAGCTGCAGCAGCTACAACAACAACTCTCCTCCAAACTTGCGCACAAACTAGCCAACTGCAGTGCACACAAGTGTTGCTTTTGTAGTTCTAAGAATTCCTGCCAGAATGAAGACTGGCCTCCTGTATTTATACTAAAACTGGCAAAATGCTTGGGTCGACTTCTCATTCTGGGTGCTTATTTACTTAGTATATAATATTTCCTTTAGCCAACTTCTTCTCTTGGAGGCTAATAACCTAATACAAATTATCCTCTTGAGTCGACTTATCTTCTAGGGTTATTGGTCAACTAATTAGGGTTTCTTCTTGCTTCCTGGAATATTCTATTCTCATCAAGTTTACATGTAGAGGTAAATACCTCCCGCAACTACCATAATATCAACACGTACAAGTGGCGTGAAGTGATTTGATCGGTCGTCCCTTTCCCCATGCGATCCTTGGATTTGACATATATCAAATGATTTTCTGACATGTGACATCAAGGTGGACTTGGGTGGTTTCAGGCTTACCTGCTCTCCCCCCCCCCAATATGTATCTGGTGGCGCAATGTACCTTCGAAACAAAACCATGATATTCTTATCGGCCCACCTCTAGGATATTAACCGATGTATTATTTCTTCACCGGATGTGTCCTTCGACCATTGATCTAACAGCGCTCACAATCATGACCCATCAGGCCCCATCTACTTCACCTTTTCTCTATATTTATCCCTACCTTCTAATCTATCGTGCTTCTATATCGATTTAGCGACCTATCAAATCTCGAGACCAGGATTCCAAGAAATTATTATAGTGATAATAGGTAATATGGTCTCTAGTTTGAGACATGGAGTAGACTATCCAAATGAGGCATTGTGGACTATTACATCTTGGTGGTGTGGTAGGTTCGGAGTTTTGGTGGATTGGTGGAGAGATCGAATCACAAGAATATGTTGTGTGGTAGGTTTCCAACCCCGTGGATGGACTTCCGGTGGATTTTCATGGTGAGTTGTGATGGGTGTTGTTCGGGTGCTTTGACACAGATGAGATGGCTTCGTGTGTATGTCAGGTTGATGAGATAGAGTCTTCATTGGGCCAGAGAGTTGCACATTATTGAGGTACGACAGTGTATGAGTCATTTCACCTAGGAGGATGAGGACACTTGGAAATATGAGTTGCAGAGGTCTAGAGTGGATTAGACTGAGTGTCCATCCACAGCTCGAGATTGTTCAAAGAGAGGAAACATGTTTAGTTGTAATGTGTGCATAGACACGGAAAATTTTTGGTGACTTGGATGATGGACTTGGGAAAATTTTCATTGGATGTTCATGACTTGGGTAAACAAGATGCATGCCTTGGAGGATTGCATGGTTTTTATACAGTGGGAACCACCAGCACATGACAGGAACACAAGATTTGTTCGTGAGCTTCATAGTGTCTGACTTAGGTATGTACAAGGAGCTTGGTATGAGGACCAAGCATGTACTACAAGGATTTGGAGCAGTGGTATTCCGGATGGAGTCAAGGGATGTGTTGTGAGTGGAAAATGTGTTATCGGTGCCAGGAGTGTGTTCTCATCCTAAGTGATCGAGGAGTAGGGTTATGTAGTGTTGTTATGGGATGAAAAAGTGTCTGTCGTGCTCCTCTCTCATCCGAGAGTAAATCAATATATCATCAATAAATACATGTATGAACTTATCCAAGTACTTGCGGAATACCCCATTCTTTAAACTCATGAATACACCCGGGGAATTCATCAATCCAAATGGAAATAAAGTAAATTCATAGTGTCTGAATCTTTCCTTAAACGCGGTTTTAGGGATATGTTCCTCTTTGATTCGCAACTGACGGTATCTCAATCTCAGGTCAATCTTTGAAAACATTGTCTCTCCCTTTATTTGATCAAATAAATCATGAATTATCGATAACAGATATTGGTTCTTGATCATGGCTTTGTTTAATTGAAGATAGTCAATTCAAATCCTCCACGATCTGTCCTTCTTTCTTACAAAAATCACTGGTGCACCCCATGATGATACACTTGGACATATAAGTCCCAAGTCTAATAACTCCTTCAATTGCATCTTTAACTCTTGCAATTCAGGTTTCGACATCCGATATGGCGCTCTTGTAATCAATTTTGTTCCAAGATTTAGATCTATAGTAAATTCCAATTCTCTTTCCAGTGGTAAACCTGGTAGTTCCTCAGGAAAAACATCGGAAAACTTCAATACTACTGAAAATTATTCCAATCTTTTCACATCACCTTTTTCATTAAGCTCTAAAATGTCATACAACTTACATCTGTTGCGCATGATTTTCTGTATTTGTAGGGAAGAAATAAATCTTAGCAATACTCCTTGGTTTCTTCCTACAATTAGTCTACTCTGTCCCAAGTCATCAATTAAACTTAATCATTTTGTCTTATAGTTAAGTATCGCGTCATGTGATTCTAACCAATCCATTCCAATCACAATGTCATAGGATACCAAGATGGTGACATAAAGGTTTACATTTTTTAAGAAATCACCCAAGTTAATGTTAAAATCCTTAACCTTTCCTCCAACCTTTTTCTTGGCACCAGATGCCATTTCTACATATCTAAATGCATCTTGTTTGACTTCCTTCACCTTAATTATTTTAAGTGCATCACTAGATATATAACTCTCAGTAGCTCCTGGATCTATCAAAACACTAAAATGTTGATATGTTATCATATTTGAAGTCTCGAGCACTATAGACTAATGCTCAGCCTGGCGATTATTCATCGATACACGAATCCTATGGGCCTTGCCCAAATATCCTATTGATCTGGCATCTCTTGCCTTCTCAATAGGAAAGTCTCTCTGATATTGGTGCTCTCCACAAGTCCAACATCCGTTCTTAGGACCGGTGCTCTTAGTTTCAGTGGAAAAAACTATTGGCCTAGGGTTCTGAGGTCTTGATCTATTATGTAGAACAGATCTAGATTGTTGTTTCTTAGGACAAAATGGTTGTTTTTGTTGTGGTGCTTTGTACAGAATCCTCTAATGGGTATCATGTCTATGCGATGTAGAGAATACAGGCCCTATGGGTGTATCACGATGCTCAGATGTCTTTCTAACTGGTGTTTGTTGTTGCGGCGCTCTTAATGGCATTTGTCCTATCTTCCTAGAAGGAGTCCTTCTCTGACCCCCACTATTCAACTGTTCTTCAGTGATGAAAAAATTTCGTACTACATCATGCAAAGTTTGAGGCATCAGAATCCTCATCTTAGCACGAATGTTGAAGTTGAGACCAAACACAAACTTTTTAACCTTTAATTTCTTAGTGTTCGGATGCAGATCATATCTAAGCAACTCCATAAACCTCACCTCATACTCTAGTACTATATGATTACCCTGTCATAAAGCATTGAATTCATTAAGTTGACGCTCAATGAACTCATCAGATAGGTACCTCTCTCGGAATCATTCCTTAAACAATTCCCATGACACATCTTCAATGGCCATGTTCAGTTGTGGTAAGAGTGTCTTCCACTAAAGAAGAGCACTCCCTTTCAGCTGGAAGACCGCCATGTAGACCTTCATGTTGGAGTTATAATCACGTAATGCAAAGCACATTGCCATATTCTCCAACCAAGCTTTAGCGGCTAAACCTTCCATAGAACCCAAGAACTCATGAAATTTTACCTTCTCGAGTTCTTTATGAACACTACCACTTACTAGAGGAGGGAGTTGCGAACCCTCATTTGGTACTGACTCCCTGCCCTCATCACGATCAAGGCGATTTATCAACGCCTATGACATCCTCTGAAAATACCTCATCATACCCATGACATCGCCCACTGCAACTTGCTCCTGCTCAACAGTTTAATCTTCTCCCTGTGGAGTAGATCCCTCGGGTGTTAATGTACTTGGAGGAGGCATTCATCTTCTTCCTGCAGCTCGACGTCTACCCATTCTCTATCCTATAACCATGATACCTACCATAAAACAATTTCAAATCATATTAGTATTACATCTTCAATTAAACATAAGCATTGGAAGTCGTAACGGGTCTGATGTCGCAGAGTAAAACCCACTATTATACCATATGTAAAGACCCACCGGCAAACTTGAATTTCAAGAATAAATGAAAACAACGTATGTATATATATATTTTTGTTTCTATTTTATTTTTTGTTATTATTTTCTTTTATTTTTACATTCTGGTAACTTGTCAAAACATATCATAAATTTAGCATTACAAACATTAATTTAACAATAAAAATTTCAACGCATGACTACGTTATTACTCATTAAAATTTAGTTCAAATAGAAATTCTAACGCACTACTTTAACCTTAAGAATTCTATATAGCGAAAAGGATATGACTAGGATGTCAGCATTCTTCTTAGAGTAAAATCATCTAAACTTATTTTTAGATTTGGGCAATTCTTTGAATACTAAAAGCACAAATCACTGGATAAATTCAAGTGATGATTAATATAATACGACAATTAAAATTATAAGAAAACAAATCATTAATTATCGATTATAATCATTTACAATTAAATCAACAAATTATAGATCAATTAAACATTATTATTATCATGTCTATAAGCATAACATATTAGTAATAATATTTAAAACAAGGACATCAAATCTAATCATTTATACAGATATTTAATCATCAATCATAAGAATATAAACATTAACAAATCGTTAATATAATGTCTTTATTTTGTTCATATTATAGTTATTTGACATTAACATATATTTTTTTTAAATTAAAAGAGCATTAAATAATAATTAATGTAAAATAATGAAATCCCTTCTTGTGTATTCACATTTTAGATTCCACAAATGAAATCCGAAAATGGTTTTGCTATTTTACATAGCAATTATTTTCTAAAAACGGGACAAGTCTTTAATGGTAAGTTCTTCTACTTGGATGGGTTGCATGGAAGAGAGAGAGAGGCCACGCTTCCATACAACTTCATAAATTTACTACACTACTGTAGACTTCTTCTTTTTTTCGAATCAACTGTAAAGGTCAAAGTTGAGGGTTGTGGTTCTCGGAGTTCCATTTATTTCTGAGCGATTGCGATGAAAGAAAGTCTGAGATGGGTAATTTACGGAACCCAACTCTAATCGTATTCTAACTCTTATTGATTTTATTTTCATGTATCAGTTCACGTGTCGTTATTATAGAAGTTGTTGAAGTTTTTTTTTTATCCACCCACAGCTATACATGTTATTTTGGTCAAAATACCTACATCATGGAACTTGTCCAGAAAACCTAAACCCTAGAGAAAGAAGAGCTCTTAGGTTAAAGTCCACTCAATATCGCCTCATAAATTATGTGCTTTTCCGCGTAAACTATGATGGAGTACTCCATATATGTATTGAACATGATGATGCAGGAAAGGTACTGAAAGAACTTCATGATAGCCCAGCAGGTGGACATTTTGCAGGAGAAACCACGGCTCACGAAATATTAAGGGTTGGTTATTATTGGCCTACTCTGTTGAGGGACACTCATGCATATGCCAAGAAATGTAAATCTTTTCAAGTGAGCGCTGATAGGGAAAAGAGAGCATCCATTCCACTCTAGCCGGTGACCATATCCATACCATTTCAGCAATGGGGAATAGACGTCATAGGAGAAATTACTCCCAATTATTTGAAACAACATAAATATATCTTGACTACTACAGATTGTTTTACGAGATGGACAGAGTTTATCCCTCTCACGCACGTTAATGAAAAGGTAGTAATACAATTTTTAGAACAGTTGATAACAAGGTTTGGAGTACCATCCGTCCTCATTTTTGACAATGTTGCCTACTTTTCTTCCATGTGCTTGATATAATTTTCCCTTGATAAGGGGATCATAACAATATATTCTACAAACTATTATCCGTAGGAGAATGGGGTAGCAGAGTCAACCAATAAAAACCTGGTGAGAATTTTAAAAGACATTTGTTGAAAATAAGAGGAACTGGCATAATGTACTTCATAATTTCCTATGGGTCGATAGAGTAACACCTAAAGAAGCCATAGGAAACTCTCCATACTTTCTGGTATATGTGAAAGAATTCATTCTTCCAAATAGATTGTACCTTCCATATTTACAGCTTGCCCAGACATTAAGAGGTCAGCCCTCATCCGCTCTACAGCAAAGGATTTATACCCTTCTCATGCTAGATGAAAAAAGAGAAAAGGCTAAAGTTAAGTTCACTCATCAGCAGGTTGTTAAAAGATGGCTCGACAAACATAAGGCCAAAGAAAAAAAAATTGAGGTAGCAGACCTAGTCTTGAAGTGGGATAAAGAAAACGACTCGAAAGGAAAACACTCAAAGTTCTAAAATCTATGGCTAAGACATTTTTCGGTGGTCGATAAGATCGGGGCAGGCACATACCGATTGCAAAATCTGAGGGGGGAATCCAACACCCTCCTGGTTAATGGCCATTCCTTAAAACAATACTTCTCCTAAAAACAAATGTGTGTCTTTTGATGCTTTGTTTGAGTTTTTGTTTCTTTTTAGCATACATTTTGATCACAATGAGTGTGTGGGTTTAGGGAAGACCGACTATGAACTCCTTTTTATTTATTTATTTTGCTCGTTATTTTCTTTTAATTAAGTTGTGTTTCATAAAGCTATGGTTGACTTTAATAAATACGGTAAAGCAGACTCTGCTCCTAGACAACACTTACATGCAAAATAAGAGACGTTGGTCAAATACAAATTTTTAAAATCATATTTATCTTTGCAAGCATACTACCCGGGGAAGCAATGAAATATCTACCTAGTGGCCTGGTAACGCTGAATGGAAAGATGGCTAGATGGAAAGAATCACATGTACCTGTGGATAGAGCCAGGAAAAGCTCCACCCTAACACTTTGTCAAAAATAGATATCCTCCTCTCTAACTCACTCTAGGCATTTATGCTAGAAAAAGATGATCCATAAAACGAGTGTATCAGTCTAAGATGGTATGCAGATAACTTCGTTGGGGATATGGATGTTCATTGGGAGCGGAGCAAGGTCTGTGATGTTGGGGTGACTATGTTGGGGCTATGGACGCTCGCTGGTAGCGAAGAAATACCGTAAAGAAGTAATGATAGCTAAATGGCCTCGCGCCAATGGACTCCATGCCCGGCTCTTGTCTAGAAAGGACATGGATTGAGGTTAAAAGGACAAAGGCTGGAAAAGATAAACCCCATAGGAAGATCTAGATTTGCAAACTATGGAACTTGTGTACACATTGATACAAAAGGTTATGTTGAAAAGGAATAGAATAAGGCCAGATGGTTTCTCAACCAATTTGCATAGGATAAGCACGAGGGAAGAAGCAAAGATTCTATTTTTGCCTAGAGAATCGCCATTTGTTGAGCACTCAACACACCCTAAACATTTTATGATTTTTTTCTTTTAGGTACCACTTTGTCTTTTCTGAATTTAATCAGTTGTGCAGGGATCAACGGGTTTTTCTTGTTGTTATGTTTTAATCATCGATCACTTTTGGTTTGGGTTGGAATTGTTGAACAAATTGAACTTTTCCCTAAGTAAACATGGCATTTAGACTAAGTATACGTAGCTTAAAATTCGATCCACGCGCCCATCATCGGCATCGACGAAATTCGAGAGGCAAAATGCCCACATAACAACGATAATTGTCGATCGTCAATCTCTGATGCACCATCAGCATCTGAAAAATGGGAGGAAGAGCGTGTCGATCATAGATTTTGGCCTACAAAGAAGTTTTTTTTTAAATCATCGATATACCATCAAAATCGGCGGACCAGAAATTTAAATCGTCGACATAGGAAACCACAATCATCGATCATTGATCGCCGATATACCATCGGCATCGGTGAAAAGGGGAAAGGAAACTTCAACCTGTGTCAAAAGGGAAATCCTAGACACCGAAAAGAAATGCTCCTCGCACCCCAAAGGTTAAATCAACCTCCCCATGTTTTCCACATATATGATCTGTATCACTTAGGCATTATCCACATCATCTTTTGATGTCCCCCATGTCATATCTATATTTCCACGTCAGCACTGTCAGGTAGTTTTGGGTCGGCATCGAAACTTTTTCCTAGAGGCACCAACGAAGTAACGTCAAAGATAATCTGTCGACGTCGATACACTCATTAACTATTGGTTGATTTCTTGGACACTGAACTCCTGGTTTTAGTTCGAACCTTTACCCATTGACGTCAACAACCCTGATAAATCCACGATTCATCTTATCCCTGATTTTGAGAACTAAGTCTACACCCCTACACCTCATGCCTCATTTTCCCTATACCTTCTTGAAAATCATTCCCATTCTGGTTGGTTGAGTCTATTTTATTTTATTTTATTATTTTCTTTTCTTTTTACATTCCCTATATTTTATTTTTTGTTATTATTTTCTTTTCTTTTTACATTCTGGTAACTTGTCAAAACATATCACATATTTAGCATTACAAACATTAATTTAACAATAAAAATTTCAACGCATGACTACATTATTACTCATTGAAATTTAGTTCAAATGGAAATTCTAACTCACTACTTTAACCTTAAGAATTCTATATAGCGAAAAGGATATGACTAGGATGTCAACATTCTTCTGAGAGTAAAATCATCTAAAATTATTTTTAGATTTGGGCAATTCTTTTTAGATTTGGGCAATTTAATATAATGGTTAAAGATTGGTTCACTTAGGAAGGTATTCAATAAATCGTAGCAACTCGATATGGGGTTTGTCTATTGAATCCTATACAAGATTGATTTCCGGGAAGTCTTAAAAATCCTAACTCCGCAATTTCAAATCATGTAAGCGACCTCTGAAAATGTTTCTGAGATTTTATTGACAATTGGAGCGATAGCTTGTGTGGAAATTTGACTCTTAGATCTTTATGCTTAATTTATTTATATATAAACTTTTGTACTTTTGCATGCTATTCTATATGATCGTGTTAATACCAACAACAAAAATAAAAATGTAGAATTGTTATCATTTTTTAATTCTAGTCCAGGTTTTTATTGAATCTACAAAGATTTTTTAAAATGAACAATGAGAAATTTTCAAATTTTATATCAATAACTAAGTGCTCATTCAGAATGCTATTCGACAAAATAATGCCAAAAATAACTAAATATAGGAATCAATCAAATCATTCAAAATAGGATAATTAAATTTCATTTGCCCACCACACACAATATATATATAAGAAGAATTTGTTAATGACTAAAATCATCTTCACATACATAATTTGATATACAAGGTCTTAAGATACTATCTGATAAAATAATTGTATACATAAATATCGATATCAATATGAGTGATATATTTGATGATGATCCTCAATCCACAAGCTTGTGCAATGTCCTTTTCTTCACCTGCTAATCCAAAATCTTCACCAGTACCTCCCAGCCAATGTTAGGGGTATTCTTCTGCTCAAGCTTTCCCTCGCAAGGAGAGGCTTTCACCTCTTGCACAAGCTTGCAACCCAACTCACACAACTAAACTTAGTCAATAGAAATTTTAACAGCATTTCATTCATCCAACAATAAGGTAATTTCTCTCTTCCACACCATTCCTTTTATAAGAAAATTCACCTTGACATTTGTCATCTCATGCACAATTAGCTCATTTTTAATAATTAAATTAAATATTATTCACTTGCAACACATGTCACACTTTCACCAAGTTGCACATGTTAAATCATTTTTAATTTAAATTATTTAAGCATTTTCTCTCACACTCCCCAATTAGTTCCTAGATTTCTTCTTAGTTGTCAATTTATAGTTGGATTTTGATTAAGACCCTTCTCTTAGTTAGGATTTAGAGTTTAATTGACTTAGGATACTAACTCTATATTAACAACCTGTTCTCTTATGAATATAATTTTTTTTAATTGAAAATCCTCTTTATTTATTTTATGCACATATTGTGCACATGCCTAATTTTTTATTTGTATTCTCTCATTTACTAGTATTTATTTAGTCTAAAATTCCCTTAACCCATTTTATAATTTTATTTAGTCAAAACATCTAGAATTAGACTTTTGGTTATGTTTTCTCGTTTATAATTTAAAAATTTGTATTCTCTTTTCTAACAAAATCTAGTATTCATTTTATTTCCTAAGGTCTTCTATATTTTTATTGACTCAAAATTTATACATGCGACGTGCTCTTCAAGACGTGTCTTTGTGCTCCAAGGGTGTCACTCGTCATTGACTAGTTTGGAAGTTGTTCGATGTTTGGAGTCAATACTCCACTTGTCGACCTTATGTGAGACTAAGGGATTACTGAGGAATAAGGAATCTACCTTATTGTGCACCCCTCAGAAATCCTTGTGAGAAATCATCTCAGTCTTCCCTCATGGAATCATGAACCTCTCGGAACAAGGTAATCACTAACCTTTAGCTCGGGTCACTCCGGTAGTGCTAGTAGGTTGTGACAGGAATGTTACCACACCTCTCCCTCATCCATATGATATATTTGTATAACTCATTTGATCCATATATGAATCGGATTAGCAAGTGTCACCATGTCTGCATCCACTAACAAAGATAACATCAATAACTCATATATATGAAATCCATAATTGAAATCATCATATAACATATGCATAACAAAACAAGTACTCATAATCCAAGTAGATAATTCACTCCCTGACTCAATCTAGAGTCTAAGGAAGTTGGTCGATGTCGTCAGCATCATCATCATGTCACCCTTCCTGCACACTCGGGAAACTTCATCATAATACCTGTCAATGCTATGCATCAATATCAATAACATATCAATTTCAATTCTAAATCATAGCATAAACACATAAACATAAACCAAAATTGATAATCATAATGTACCATGTTTTAACCAGATAACTTTCTCGCAAGTGTCCTCAAAGAATAAGTCAGTGTATAAAATGTATTCAGTAAAACTGGACATTACATACACCCCCTCTTGTTTTAAACTTTGTCCCGAAGTTTGTACAACCTAATAATAAAAACGATAAATATAATTGCTACTAATCTATATATCAAACTATCAAAATAAATAAGGAATGATTGTTGATAAATAAGGAATGATTGTTCAAACTATCAAACAATCATTTCACCAAATACCTTGGAATGATTGTTGATAATTATTTGGAGGTATAATAGAGCAGAGGATATAAATGTTTGAACATCAAGTGAACACAATCGTGAAAATACACCTCGACATCCCTTTTTGAGCAATTTTTTCATGCTATTAGAGCTTATCACCTTAGAGGGTTTCCTATGGATACCTCTAAGCTCAATTTATTTTCCATCTGAGGAAAATTTCTTGAAAATATTTAAAAAATTAAAGGACACTATTTGCAATTATTGTAACCATTAGACCCCTAATACAACATCAGCACCCCCCATTTGGATGGAAATCATGGGGCTATCCAGAAAATACTCCCCCATGTTAAGGTTAATACTACGACATTTCCCTGAACAATTTATGGTACCTCCATCTGCAATCATTACTTGAAACTGGTGCGAGTTATACAAAGAAATTAAGATCTTTTTCCAATTTGTAATTGATGAAATTATGGGTACTACCATAATCAATCATTATTGTTACCTTTTTGTTTTTAATGTATCATTGTATCTTGAGGGTTTGTGGACTATTGATGCCATCCAATGCATGACAAGATATTGTTGGAGTAGTCTCTTTTAGATCTGGGTCTTGTGGCGGTTCCAATTCTTGATCTTCTTCCTCTTCACAGTATATGTAGAATAATTTCTTCTCGCCGCATTTATTCCCCTTACTGTAATTCTTGTCACAGTTGAAACATATTCCTTTTTCTCTTCTTTCATCCATTTGTTGAGGTTTCAACCTTGTCGATTGAGGTACGCTTATCTTGTGAACCCCAAAACGATCTTTGCTTCCCGTGTATGATCCAATGGTAGACTTGTGCTTAGTCTTATTCTTGAATTGAATATGACAAGAATATTTCATTGCTTCCATAATATTTGCATGATGTCTTAAGAAAAACTCATGTTTAATGTCTTCTTTTAATCCACCCATATAAGCTTCCAACAATTATGCATTAGTTATGTTATCCACCCTTGTGGCCAATACCTGAAATTATGAATTATAATCTTCAATATCACCTAAGTGCTTGATTCTTGTCTATTGACTGAAGTAGTCTTGTCCCCAAACTTTCCCATATTGTGCTTCCAAATCTCTTGTAAATAGACCCCAAGTATAATGATAAAAAGGGGGTTGCCTTTTCACTATCCATTGATACCATTGATATGGTTTTATCTCAAAGTTCAAAGTTACTATGTGAATCCTTTTCTTATCATCCATAATATTATGTATTTCAAATTATTGCTCCATTTGTTTCACCCAAGTAAAGACCTATGTTCCATCAAAATTCTATAATTCAATCTCGGGAAAGTTGAATTTGGGACCCCCACCATAATTAACTCCACTATTAGAGTTAAATTCACTAGTTTAGAATTGTTTATTATCAGTAGTTTGTTCAATATGAATACAACCTTTATTTTCATGAGTTCCTTGATTTTTTATATCTCCTTTAGGGAGTCTCTCATATAGAGCTTGGAAGAACATGGAAGACATGGAATTTTGCATTTCCTTCATGGAACTTTGCATTTCCTTCATGGAATTTTGTATTTCTTATTTATTTTCATCCATCTTATTTTTCATGTCATTCTTATTTTCTTCCATATGATTTCAATTTCAATCGTCTTCCTTTCCATTTCTTGAATTTTTCCTTGTGATTTTATCCAATCGTTAATTTTTAGTGACCTGGAACTCAAATCATTAAGTTGTTCCTCCAATTAGGACAACCTGTTATGTATCTCATCATTTTCTTCATGATTTATAGATGAGACTTCTAGAGGTTTAATTGTTGTTAACATATTTTTTGGATCCATGTAGAATAAAAATAATAATACTCCTCTTTTTCCTCTATCAAAAATTTTTAATCACCAAAAACAGACCTTCCAATAAAAAGCTATGTCAATTGTAAGTTATGTACCTTTCAAACCCTTAAATTGGAGTCTGTCCTCCTGGCAACCTTCCTTCTGACGTATTTCTGCAATTTCAGTGCTTATGAGTCTGAAATTTTGGTCAGTAGTACTCTGATATGTCCTCTCTTCAATGCTTTAGTTCTGACCAAAATTGGATGTGCCAATTGAAAGTTAGAGTAACTTTCCCATACCTTGCTAATTTTTGGCTTTTCCGGGAGAGCTAACTTGTACAGAATGCCATGCACCCAATATTTGATATCTAATTCTGAAACTTATACCACGAATGCTAAATATTGTCCTATTTCAAAGACAATTGGTCTCACTGAATTTGGATCCTCGGTGAAGAAGATATGATGATTTTACCCGGAACACGTGTTTGAAACTAGTAATAGGACTAGTCAAAAACCATATCTTCCATAGGGTGTATCTCCAAAATTATAATGACCCAAACTCTGAAATTTTTACCATAGATACCTCGATATGTCTTATAAATAACCTCCAATTTTCATGTTGGATTATTGAGAAGGGGGTGAATCAATAATGAGAAATTATAATACTTTTAACCACGGTTTATTCTTCAATGATATTCAGTAGTTATCATTAGCATTCAATATATCATCAGCAGTATAATCATAAACAACATCACATCACAATAGATACACAGTACACCAGTATTTACGTGGAAACCCAAATGGGAAAAAACCACAAAATGATTTTCTTATATATTTATCAAAAGAAAACATTCATTCGAAGCACCAACTTCTGATTCTCCAGCTACAAATGGAAGGAGGCTCCAACCTGAAGGAAGCTACAACTCCCGAATTCTCTG
>JASDQU010101481.1:107696-130137 GCA_032191745.1 Picea mariana
GTATCATCAACCATATGCATATATGTACCATATCATCAATGAAGTATTTCAAAGAGCCTATGCATTACCCTCATGCATACATCACCATACAACATGGATATCCCTCAACCATATACAATCAATTCAAGGATGTGAACTATAAGAACCATATCAATGATGTACCATACATAAGAGTGTTGCTTACTCAGCTAACTAACCAACATATGCCATGTCCAAGTACAAGACCAACCATACCAAGAATGCCTCAACCATTCACAACATCATAAGAAAATCTAAGCATCAAAACAAACTAATATAACCATACCAGAACTTATGTAGATGACCTGAACATGTCGAATGCTCACTTGTGAACTTTCTTTCAGGCTTTAGGGACCTGGTACCAAAATTTATTCAAACCTTCATTATCTTTTCACAGATATGCAACCTTCCCTTCTACAGCCCACGGATATCTATTCTTTCCTTCATTTCAGCCGTGTACATCCGCGCTCTTCTAACTTTCAACCCACAGATACCTCAGAAACTAGGGTTTGCTACAACCCCGAGAATTTCTCCTTCGACCTTCCTTTGCTACCTCAGAAAATGACGTCACAACCTTAGAAAAAGATCACTAGCTCACAAGATAGATAATCAAAGAATGAGTGTGTGATTGTGCTTGTGAATGACTCCTTGAGGTGTTTATATACTTGTGCTAGGTAACTCCTCTCCTTAATTTATGGCTTCTAGGGTTTTCTTGTTACAACAATTTTACCCCTTTGACCAAGACTTATAACAAACTAGGGGATTCTTGTCCACACTTTGGGGCTTCCAACTTTACAAGGCCATATCTCCCTAACCATGAGGAATGGCGTTCCACATATCACCAGAAATGGTACAACAATTATTGTCCATCAATGAGTGAGTTACCTTCATTTACTCCATCCTTCATGACCTAATTTCTCATTCAAATATGGGATCCTTAGCCATGCTTAAGGGTTTCTTGTAGACTTCATCAAATCGTCTTCCTGTGAGGGCCATTCTTAGAGATATGTCATAAGGGGAACATTTTGGAGACTTCTCCAAATACACCTATCACACCAATTGACATCAATCACTACCAATTGTCCAACAATATCCCCCTTTGGCATTGATGGCAACATTTAGGCATGATGATACTTATTCTCATGCTCCCCCTGATTGCACTCCTCTATCTATCCATGCCTTATTCTTTATCTCTCCCCCTTTTACATCAATGGAAAATGGTACACCTCACCCTGGGTTGCTCCCCCTATCTACAAGCCTCTGCTAACTCTACGGGATTTTCTCTTCAGGGTGCTTCCTCGTGTAATTTTTTTATGTATATCTGAAAAGCATTCAAAAGTTTTGTTACTTTAACATCTTCAAGAATTATGTTTCTCTCCCCCTATCCAGTTAAGCTTGATGTTGAGTGGATCATTGCGGGGCAGAAACTACTCCAAGTATTTGTCGCAGATACTCGAAAGTTTCTCTTGCAAGCGGTTTGGTGAAGATATATGAAATATCCTCCTTTGTCCCGACATACTCTAGCTTGATGTTATTCTTTTTATCTCATTCCCTTAAGAAATGATATTTTATCAGAATGTTCTTCCTCTAAGAGTGCATCACTAGATTCTTTGAAATATTGATGGTGTTGGTGTTGTCACAAAGTATTGAAATGGGCTCATCATACTTTACTTGCATATCCTGCAAAGTATGCTTCATCCAAATAAATTGAGTACAACATGTTGTTATTGCAATGTATTATTATTTTGTTGTGGAAAAAGATATTGATGATTGTTTCTTGCTTAATGATGATACCAAGTGTTAGCACATATTATTGATAAACGGTGTGTTTTAGCCCTGTGGTGGAAAAATGCATGAAAGGGTCATAATGCGACCCACTTTTGGCTCTTATCCTAAGTTTTGGGCGATTTGATGGCTTGGTGCATCAATCATCTCGCCGAATTCCCATCGTCAGCATCCTCGTCTACCTGCTATCTTCCCAGTCAGCATCCAGCGAGGATCCCAGTGGCACAGTTTGGCGGATTCTAAATTTGGCGGGCGGTTAATCTTGGCAGTGGTGCTAAATCTAGCAGGTGCAGCCAGATATTAGATCAGGACTAGATCTACGACCACAGTTCATTGTGGGGACGCAACATGCTCGGGTGATAATTTTCTTGAGTTGTCCCACAATTGAAACCATGGTTTGGAAAAAGGACTACATGGAAAAAGGTGGTGTATTGAGGGCTCAAAAGTGGTGTGAACCCAAACCACCTTTGAGTGGCCCCGCAATCACGTGTTTATATAGTGTCCTATCTGAGAGGGCCACGTGGTCACCCCCTAGGCATTTAATCTCATTGATTTCTCGATGCAAACAGTTAATGAAGGTGGGGAAGGTTGGTGAAACCTCGTCTCACCACTTAAATGGAAAGCTAGAAGGATTGTCAGCAAGCCAACTTTTCAACAGGTCCCTGCTAAAACACAATTGTGTATGATAGAAGCTCTCGTCTAAGACTACATGGGCAGTCTGCCAGAGAACGTGCAGACGTAAAGCCTTGAAAGAAAAGACTCGAACACACCTATGTTGTTAGTCGCAAATTGTTCTGAGTATATAGGATTCATTTTGATATTTTGAAATGGTCGATGGTTGAGCTAAGCTCCCGTATTGTAAACTTTTGAGGAAGAACTCTGGTTCTTTGGTTACGTATCTTGATCTGAGACTTCTTGTTTAATTAAATTCAGCTTCTTCTCCATCTTATTTGCCTTTGATACTGAGAGAGTTCATGAATGATTGATTCACATGGATTGTTATCACTGTATTATGATGAATATTACATTATAGTCTTGTTATACTTTCTTTCAGTTTCTTTGAGATTTGAATTCAAGAGGATATTGCGTTTAAGTTTTTCCTCCTTAGGTTGTTGGAAGACCTGATGTCCACAGCAGACCTCTACACTCTCCTCACCAGAGTCTTCCCTCTACTCACCCTTACTCCAACTTACTGACTAAAGTTGATTCCATACCTCACATGCATGTGCATACCAGTCTAGTTTTATGAGTTAAAAATATATCATCTTGAGTCTGTGCCCATTTGACCGCTTTAAAACCAACCTGTGACATAAAATTTTGATGGGTATTGGGATTACCCTCTCTGCAATCGGAGGGTGACTTCTAGTGCTAACATTTTTGGCATCGTTGTCAAGGAACGAATTGAATACTTTTCCCTGGGATAGAACGACAAAGAAGCTATGATTCTGAAGGTGCATCAGATATCAATACCATTGAAGATTGCAACTTTCACCTGGCGACTCCACTGTTTCATTTCTGGCTCCTAAAGGCGAAAACATGAGGTCCACTTCACTACTGCCTCTAGCAACGTCTGAAGCTGACCCAGAGGAAATTATCAGTAAGGGAAAGACCGTTCAAAAAGGTACCTCCATTGTTGTACCAAATTTTTCTGATAATTTGCATAATCCCTCTTTACAAACTTCAGTAACTATTTCTAATTCTCCTATTATACAAACTGCCAGAGTTTCAAGAAATTTAAGTTTTGGGATTTTTCCTACCGATTTCTTCCCTCCTATTCTTGGTTTGGAAGGAGAGAGCTTTGACACCCCTTTCTCCCTCGAAGTTGTGAAGTGGAAGGAGAGAGATTTGACCTTAGAAGACTTTCCTACTCCTCCTCCTATCAAAGTTGTTGCAGTTACAAAAGGGGAGACCTATGTTACCTCTAGCCCCTCATCTTTATCTCTTAACTCTCAGCCTTTTTCTTTTTCTCCCAGAAGCACAGCCCCAGTATCTCCTGTCTGAACTCCATCTCCTCTTGGTTCTCCTCTAGTTCACATCCAAATGGCAGGTGCTAATCCTCCTAGAGATAGAATGGTTGAGATAGTGGCTGCTAGATATTCCCCTCTCGTCTTACCTCATCCTTTGAATGACCTCCCGGTTGAAGGATACCTTAAGGTGTTTCCCAAGTTCACGGGGGAGGAAAGCATAACTGCAAAGGAACACCTTGAAGAATTTTATAGTTTTGCAGATAATCATGACATCTTGAATCAGGACGTATGGATGAGAGTTTTTTTCCATAGCCTTAATGGTGAGGCTAGGAAATGATTTAGGGGCTTATCCCCTGGATCTATTAATGGGATTCGAGCCCTAGATGATACATTTTTAAGAACTTGGGGGGATAAAAAAGATTTTCTTTATTATATTACAGAGTTTGGGGCGCTTCAGAGGAAAGAAGAGGAATATGTTTCATATTTCTCAAAAAGATTCAACAGGATGTATGGTAAGATTCCCCTTGAAATAAAACCTACTGAAACCTCGGCCAAGGTTACCTATGCTAGTGCTTTTGACCCCGAGTTTTGCCTCCTGTTGAGAGAAATAAGGGCCACCTCATTGGTTCATATGTAATATGCAGCCCTTGAAGTAGAATCTAATCTACTGGAAGTAGAAAAACTCAAGAGCAAATCCAATAGAGACAGGCGGAGAGGTAAATCTAAAGCTTCAGCCTCTGATTCCTCTGTTTCCCACCCCCTAGAAGATGAAAGCGACAAGATGATAAAATCACTTTCTACTGAGGTGGAAAGGTTGAATTTGGAAGCAAAGAAGAGCTATAGGTATCCCCAAAATGATGATAATAGGGGAAGTTTCAAAATGCCAACTAATGCCCCCCTCAGACCATCCAAAGAGATCAAAGAGGTCGAGATAGGGATGATCAAAGAATTCAAGTCCCTCTCCAAAATAACCTTGTCATTGATGAAGAAGAATAGGAAGAGGAGGTTGATCCTGAAATCCATTGTCTTGGGGATACCTCCTCATTTCCCCATTTAACTCAATCTGCATACGAGGAGTCTCTAATGGACAACCAACTAAATGAGTTGAGTACAGGGGTAAAAACTAGCCACACTCCAAACAGATATAATCTGAGGTCCAAACAGAAAGAAGGGAAATTGGACATCCTTGATCAGCCTGCTAGAGCAGAAAAATATGCTAAGGATATTGCAGACCGAAGCAAGGAAAAGAAGGCACAGACCCCCCCATCAGTGGTCAAAAGTCTTGTTCCAAAAGTGAGAGAAATTCTAAAGGCCCCCTCCTCTTTAAGCTTTGATCATGAAATAAAAAACATTAGAATCCATGTACCCATTTCAGAGCTGGTCAAGCATGAAGACTTCAAAAGGTGCCTCTCCAAAATGTTGCAGCCTGAACCTTCGTCTCATTCCACAGACTCAATAAACCTCCAAGATGAGAAGCATGCAGTCATCCTAGGTCCTTTGGTAGAAGATAGAGATGATTCATCCCCTCCCTTCTATAAGTCATTGAACATACATGGCAAGGTGTTGCACAATTGTTTGATGGTTTTAGAGGAATCTCACAATATTATGCCTAAGATTGTCATGGAAGAGCTTGGTCTGAAGATTACAAAATCCTACCACAACCTGTATTCTTTCGACTCCAGGAAGTTCAAGTGCCTCGGGGTTATCAAAGACTTGGTTGTATCTCTATTCCAGCTACCAATGAAAAGCGTGAACATGGACATTGTGGTAGCTTACGGTCCCCCTAAGTTCAAGATGATTCTATCAAGATCTTGAATAAAAATACTAGGGGGAACTTTGCAGATGGACCTCACCTATGTTACCATTCCAATGTTTGGGGGTGAGCATAGGATACTTTACAGGGAAGCTCAGTTGGCCTACATTATTAGTGATGAAGCAAACCCCACAAACCATCCTATATTTTCTCTTGACACAGATTTGGGATCTATTTTGCTGCAACTCACCAACGCTCCTGAACCTCCTCTGCAAATCAAAAAGAGGCCTATTACTTTTTGTGAAAACTCCCCTCCCATCACCTCTGTGTGGAAAATGTTCTTCGATGGAGCCTCTTCTAAGGAATGTATTGGTGTTGGAGTGGTTCTTGTTTCACCTACTCAAGAGACTATAGCTCTGTCCTACAAGTTAGAATTCAAAGCTACCAATAATGTGGCAAAGTATGAAGCTCTCGTCTTAGGTTTGAGTGTTGCAAAAGACATGGGAATTCAAGATATATCAGTATTTGGGGATGCTGAGTTAATTGTCCATCAAGTCAGAAATATTTACCAAGATAAGCACCCTAGGCTAAAAAATTATAGAAATGAACTGTGGGACCTTATTGACAATTTGTTCCTTGCTTTCAACATTTCATTTATTCCAAGAGAAAAAAACATCATGGATGATTCTTTGGTTGTTTCAGCAAGAAATTTTAGAGTCCCTTTGCCACCAAATCTCAGGTATGATGTAGAAGTAAATTACAGACCCTCTATACCTGACAATGTCTAGCATTGGAAAGTATTTGAGGATGATCTTGAGATCAAAAGATTCCTTGATACTGTTGATGAGTTTTCTGCACTACATATTGATCAAGATCAGGATTCTGAAAGTAATCCTCATGCTGATGTTTTCTTGAACAAAATCGCTAATCACCATATTGTTCAGTTGCCTAGAAATCACATTCTGAAGGGACTAATCCTTTGGAAATACTATTTTATAGAAATGATGTGGTAGTGAAAGTTAAAGGATCGGTTGATGACGTCGATGTAACTGAATGCAACATTGGTACAGAGAAAGATCCAAAATTTGTCAAATTGTCGAGCAGTATGTCAAGGGAACAAAGGGCGGAATATGCTGAGCTATTAAGGAGTTTTCTAATGTGTTTGCCTACACTTATGAGGATCTCATAACATATGACACAAGCATCATTGAGCACAATATCCCACTAATGGAAGAGGCCAAACCATTTAGGCAGAAACTAAGACAGATCAACCCCATGTTGCTGCCTATCATGGAGAAAGAGGTAAAGAAGCTTTTGGATGCCCAGATTATTGTTCCTTTGAGGTATTCTGAATGGGTGGACAACTTGGTCCCAGTGAGAAAGAAGAATGGAGAAATCATACTTTGTGTCAATTTCAGGAACCTAAATAGAAGCTCCAAGAAAGATAATTACCCATTGCCGAAAATGGAGCACATATTGTAGAGGGTGACAAGTGCATCCAGGATGTCCATGATTGATGGATTTTCTGGCTACAATTAGATTTTTGTCTTACCTGAGGACAGAGAGAAGATAGCATTCACCGCTCCATGGGGTACATTCATGTATGCCAAAATGCCCTTTGGATTGATGAACGCAGGAGCAACTTACCAATGAGCTATGGAAATCGCCTTTATTGGGGGAAAGGATAAATTTGTATTCATTTATCTGGATGACATTACAGTTTTCTCCAGGACTAATAAAGAACATTGTCAGCATCTGAGAAAGGTCCTCCAAAAATGCCAAAAATTTTGTCTCTCCCTGAATCCCAAGAAGGCATTGTTTGTTATGAAGGAGGGAAAATTACTAGGGCACATAGTATCAGCTAGGAGAGTAAAGATTGATCCTAGCAGGTTGGAATCCATCCAAACCTTAGCACTTCTTAGATCAAAGAAATAAGTTCATTCTTTTTTGGGGAAGATTAATTTTTTGAGAATGTTTGTTTCTAATTTTGTTGAACTGGTGAAAGACATTACAGTCATGTTGAGGAAAGGAAACGCAATCAAATGGATTGTTGAATCTCGTGGTTCCTTCAACCAAATAAAGAAGGTCGTGACCGAAGCACCTGTGCTCATCAGTCCTAATTACTCCAAAGATTTTATGATTTTATCCTATGCTTCATTTGACACAGTGGCAGTCATTTTGTTGCAAAAGAATGATGAAGGGTTTGAACAGGCCATTGCCTTTCTCAGTAGGGCATTGAGAGATGCAGATATGAAATATGACATCATGGAAAAGCAAACCTATGCTCTGGTCAAAGCCCTCAAATCCTTCAGGTTCTATGTTTTTCATTCAAAATTCATTGCATATGTCCCTTCAGCTTCTGTGAAGGAGATTCTCATTCAATCCTGACATAGACGGGAGAAGGAGCAAGTGGATTGCTAAAATCCTTGAATTTGACTTGGAGATAAGGCCCACCAAATTGGTTGAAGGTCAAGTTTTAGCCAGGTTGGTGGCTGAATCTAATTGCAAAGCCTTGGGGGTGAATTTCATCAACACTTGCTCAGAAAATCAGCAGGATGAGTTGCTTGATACAAGTTCTCAAGTTATCCCTCCATTAGCAGAATGTGCTTGGTACAAGGACATCATTTTCTTTCTACAGAAGTTGTAGTCTCTGGATGGCATGGAAAAAAGCAAGGTAAGAGATTTAAATCTCAAATCAATTAAGTATTGCCTCATTGATCAAGTTTTATATTGGAAAGATCCTCTAGGAGTGTTGTTGAGATGTTTAGACCCACAGGAAGCCCAAAAGATCATGTCTGATTTTCATGACAGCTTGTGTGGGGGACATCACTTCTAGATAACCACAGCCTACAAGATTCTTAGAGCTGGCTATTTCTGGCCTAGCCTATGCACTGATGTTTGTGCTAAAATCAGGGCTTCTGTCAAGTGTCAGAAATTCTTAGGAAAACATCCACTCAAGTCCCTGCCTTTGAAGCCTATGGTAGCTTCAGGACCCTTTCAGCAGTGGGGCTTAGATTTTATTGGGGAAATTCATATTGCTTCAAGTGGTCAGCATAGGTGGATCTTGACTGCCACAGATTACTTTACCAAGTGGATAGAAGCCATTCCCACAAGGAGTGCTTCCCACAAAGTAATCATTGGTGTTCTTGAAGATATTATGGCAAGGTTTGGTTGTCCAAAAAGAATTGTTACTAATAATGCTACATCCTTCAAGGCCGAACCATCAATTCAATTTTGTGAGCAGTTTGGAATTGCATTGATTCACTCAACTCCTTACTACCCCCAAGGGAATGGACTGGCAGAGTCCTCTAACAAGAGCCTTATAAATATCATCAAAACACTGTTGGAGGACAACAATAAAGTGTGGGATTCAAAGATCAAATTTTCTCTATGGGCTGATAGAGTGACGACAAAGAGGTCCCTTGGTGTCTCTCCTTTTCAGCTGGTATATGGAGTTGAGGCCATTTTTCCTTCTCATCTCGCCTTGCCTATGGAAAAATTCTTCCAAGACTGCCAAGGAGAGCCTGATGATACGATCAGAAGGATACAGCAGTTGGTTGAAGTGGAGTAGGCTAGAGAGAAGTTACTGGGAAAAGCACATTTGCATCAACAGAAGATCAAGCGGGATTTTGACAGAAGAGTAAGAAAAAAATATTTCCAGTTGGGAGATCTAGTACTCAAATGGGATGCACCCAAGTAGGACAAAGGCAAACATAGAAAATTTGAAGCCTTGTGGATTGGTCCCTTCAGAATTTTTGAGCTATTTCCAAATAACAACTAGTTGCAGGATCTGGAGGATGCTCAAGTTTTTGGTGGCCCTGTTAACGGGCATTTTCTAAAGAAATTTTTTGTTTGAGCCATGAATGGCTTCCCACATCATTGTAAACATCATTTTTTTTTATTTTCTGTTTTAATGAAGTGACTCCACATCCCAATAGTAAAGACATTGAAACTACAGAAAGAGTTCTTAGAGCCTCGTAGGGAGGTCTCTATCTCCCATGGAGCCTAATGTTAGCACATATTATTGATAAACGGTGTGTTTTAGCCCTGTGGTGGAAATATGCATGAAAGGGTCATAATGCGACCCACTTTTGGCTCTTATCCTAAGTTTTGGGCGATCTGATGGCTTGGCGCCTCAATCATCTCACCATCTTCCCATTGTCATCATCCTCGTCCACCTTCTATCTTCCCGGTCATCATCCAGCGGGGATCCCAGTGGCACAGTTTGGCGGATTCTAAATTTGGCAGGTGCTTAAGCTTGGCAGTGGCGCTAAATCTAGTGGGTGTGCCCAGATCTCAAATTGAGACTAGATCTATAGCCATAGTTCATTGCGGGGATGCAACATGCTCGAGAAATAATTTTCTTGAGCAGTCCCACAACTGAAACCGTGGTTTGGAAAAAGGACTATGTGGCAAAAGGTGGTGGATTACAGACTCAAAAGCGGTGCGAACCCAAAGCACCTTTGAGCAGCCCTGCAATCACGTGTTTATATGGTGTCCTATCCAAGAGCGCCATGTGGGTGCCCCCTGGGCATTTAATCTCGTTGATTTCCCGATGCAGACAGTTAATGAAGGTGAGAAAGGTTGGTGAAACCACGTCTCACCACTTAAATGGAAAGCCATAAGGACTGTCAGCAAGCTGACTTTTCTGCAGGTCCCTGCTGAAACATGATTGTGTCTGACATAAGCTTTCGTCTGACAGAAGACTGCATGTGCATTCTTCCAGAGAACATGCAGACATAAAGCCTCAAAAGCAAAGACTCGAACACACCTATGTTGTTAGTCGCGAATTGTTCTGAGTATATAAGAGTCATTTTGATATTTTGAAATGGTCGATGGTTGAGCTAGGCTCCCGTATTGTAAACTTTTGAGGAAGAACTCTGGTTCTCTAGTTATGTATCTTGATCTGAGACTTCTTGTTTAATGAAAGTCACCTTCTTCTCCATATTATTCGCCTATGATACTGAGAGTGTTCATGAATGACTGATTCACATGGATTGTTATGATTGTATTATGATGAATATTACATTATAGTGTTGTTATAATTTCTTTCAGTTTCTTTGAGATTTGAATTCAAGAGGATCTTGCCTTTAAGTTTTCCCTCCTTGTGTTGTTGGAAGACCTAATGTCCACAGTAGACCTCTACACTCTCCTCACCAAATTCTTCCCTCTACTCACCCTTACTCCAACTTACTGACTGAAGTTGATTCCAGACCACACCTCCATGTGCATACCAGTCCAGTTTTCTGAGTTAAAACGATATCATCTTGAGTCTTCACCCATTTGACCGCTTTAAAACCAACCTGTGACATAAAATTATGATGGGTATTGGGCTTACCCTCTCTGCAATCAGAGGGTGACTTCTAGTGCTAACACCAAGCACTCACCCGGGTAGAAATTTTCTCCACTTGTACTTATTCTATCATCAATGCAACCTTCCCAATCTGCATCTTTATGGGAGACAAGTGATATATATTTCCCTTTTGGATACCATAGTCCAAACTCTTCTATACCTTTGATATATCTTAATATCCTTTTTATTGCCATAACATGGTATTCCTTTAGTGTTTCTTGAAACCTTGCAACCTATCCAACTGCCTGCATCACATCTGGTCTGGAAGTTGTTACATAAAGTAAATTATCGATCATCAATCTGTATTGTCTCTGATCTGTGTCCTTAGAATCATCATCCTTACTTAACTTGCAACTTTTATGCATTGGAGTAATGAGTGGTTTGCAATCTGTCATTCCAAACTTCTTCAACGTTTCTCTAATATACTTTGCCTAAGAGATGAAGTTACATATGTTGCTCTGACATATCTGTAATCCCAAAAAGAAGGATAACTCACCAAGCAAGGACATCTCAAACTCATGTTGCATGTCTTTCGAAAATTTATGACTCATCCTGTCATCGCCACTTCCGAAGATAATGGCATCGACGTAGACTTCAATAATCAATATATTGTCTTGATCCATATTTATGTAGAGATTGTTGTCTACATTTTCTTTCTTGAACCCTTTTTGTTGTAAATATTTGTCCAGCCTCGAATACCATGCTTTGGGGGCTTGTTTGAGACCATATAAATCCTTCTTCAATATGCAAACATAACTTTCCTTCTCTGATAATTGAAATCCTTCTGGTTGCTCAATGTAGATTTATTCTTCTAGATATATGTTTAGGAATGTTGATTTTACATCCATCTGATACACTTTAACATTCTTGGAGCATGCATAATATAGTATTAGATTGATTTCTTCCATCTTGGAAACTGGGGAAAATGTGTCTTCAAAATCATACCTTCAACTTGAGAGTATCATTTGCATACCAATCTTGCTTTGTTCGAGGTAACCTATCCATTCTCGTTCAATTTTTTCCTAAAAACCCACTTTGTATCAATGACACTCTTGTCCTTTGGTCTTGGAACTAGTTCCCATGTTTCATTCTTCTCTATCTAATCTAACTCTTCATCCATGGCCTTGACCCATTTTTCATCTTTGTTGGATTCTTCAAAACTGTTTGGCTCAATTGTAGACAATAGTGTTATATGTTGTTGATCTGGTGAACGGATTCTTCTTCTGGTTTCAACTATTGCATATTTATTTCCAAACATTTGATCTGATGGATGATTCTTCTGCACTCATTTGTTGGATGTCTTTGGAGGTACTTGAATATCCTGATGTTCTTGCTCTGCTTCTGGCTGCTCTTTTTCTTCATCTACTTCTTCTTCTTTCAAATATTTTTCGTGATCATGTTCCACTGAATCTTTGCTACTTTATTTTATCTTTCAACCATATGTCTCATCAACCATCACATTGATGCTTTCCATTATTTTTTTGAGTCTCGGATTGAAACATTTCTATGATTTCCTTTTGCTTGAGTACCCAACCAGTATGCCTTTATTGACTCGAGATCAAATTTTCCAATTCTACCATCTTCTCTTTTGATGTAATATTTTCTTCTGAAAACTCTGAAGTGCTTTACATTTGTTGGTCTTCCTTTCCATAGTTCGTATGGAGTCTTATCACTGTTATTTTTTAGCATCCCTCTATTCTTAATGTGAATTTTTATATGAAATACTTTTACCCAAAAGACATATGTCAACTTGGATTCATCAACATGGTTCTATCCATTTCCTGTACTGTTATGTTCTTCCTTTCAACAACTCCATTTTGTTGAGGTGTCTTGGCTACTAAGAATTTCCTCTTCATCACATGCCCGTTGCAGAAGCCCATAAACTCTTTTGATGTAAATTATCCTCCATTGTCTGATCTCAAACACTTGATTTTCAACTATGTCTCAGTTTCAAACATCTCTTTGTATGTCTTGAATCTTTAAAATGCCTCTGACTTCTTGTTTAGAAAGCAAACTGCAGTCATTATTATGTAGTCATCAACTAGTAGCATGAAGTAATGTTCACCTTTTAATCCTTTTGTTCTTCTCGGTCCAACCAGATCAGTATGCACAGTTTCCAATGGTTTTGCTGTGTAGTATTCCTTTGACTTGAACTTTGTCTTGGTTTATTTTCCCTATAGACAATGCTTGCATAGAATGTTTGTTGGCTTTGAGATCTCAGGAATTTCTATTACTGCTTCATTTTTTTTTACTTTGACAAGATTATCAAAATTTATGTGACTCATTCTTATATTCCAAAGCCAACTTTCATCGTCCTTTCCTAAGCAACATCTTTCCTTTCCTATATCATTTAGAACATATATGTTGTTTGGAGTCCTTACAGTTCTAGGTACCAACTTGCCTGATTTTGCTTTCCTTATTTCTCACTTCTTTGAATCAAACACAAGTATGTGTCCTTCATCATACATTTGACTTACACTTAACATATTGGGTTTCATGTCTTCGACTAATAAAATATTTTATGTCATGGCATTCTTGCTTCCGAGCTTGACTACGCCTTTTCCAATGATCCAGGTTGAGTTTTCATTCCCAAATGAAATTGATTCATCTCTTTCCTTCTTCAATGTCAGAAACCTATCTTTATCACCTGTCATATGCTTTGAGCATCCATTGTCAACATACCATCCATGTTTCTTATGTTGAGCTTGTAGAGCAAGATTGCATTCTTCAGTTTTGAATTGATCATGCTTTCTTTTCCATATCCTTTATAGTTCCTACTTATGACTCGATATTCTGCTTTGGTTCCCTTGGAGGAACAGTGAGTCTGCAATCTCTAGCTATATGTCCAAAGTTTTTACACTTGTAGCATTCTACCTCGTCACTTAATGATCTGAATCTGTTGTAGCTTCTACTTCAAAGACCCTCTGGCAAACTTGAATTTCAAGAGTAAATGAAAACGACATGTATATATATATATATATATATATATATATATATGTTTCTATTTTTTTTTGTTATTCTTTTATTTTGTTTTTACATTCTGGTAACTTGTCAAAACATATCACAAATTTAGCCTTACAAACATTAATTTAACAATAAAAATTTCCACGCATGACTACATTATTACACATTACAATTTGGTTCAAATGGAACTGCTAACGCACTACTTTAACCTTAAGAAGTATATATAGCGAAAAGGATATGAGTAAGATGTAAGCATTCTTCTGAGAGCAAAATCATCTAAACTTATTTTTAGATTTGCGCAATTCTTTGAATATTAAAAGCGCAAATCACTCAATAAATTTCGGTGATGATTAACATAATATGACAATTAAAATTATAAGAATACATATCATTAATTATCGATTATAATCATTTACAATTAATCAACAAATTATAGATCAATTAAACATTATTATTATCATGTCTATAAGCATAACATATTAGTAATAATCTTTAAAACAAGGACATTAAATCTAATCATTTATACAGATATTTAATCATCAATCATAAGAATATAAACATTAACAAATCGTTAATATAATGTCTTTAATTTGTTCATATTATAGTTATTTGACATTAACATATATAATTTTTATTTTTAAAAATTAAAAGAGCATTAAATAATCATTAATGTAAAATAATGAAATCCCTTCTTCTATATTCACATTTTAGATTCCACAAATGAAATCTGAACATGGTTTCGCTATTTTACATAGCAATTCTTTTCTAAAAATGGGACAAGTATTTAATGGTAAGTTCTTCTAGCATGAGTGCTAGTGCACATTAGTGATGACATTAAAGTGTAGTGTGACTAGCAGAGAGCTACACTGAGGTATTAATTAGACAGTCTTGAGCAATTTAATATAATGGTTAAACATTAGTTCACTTAGGAAGGTATTCAATAAATCGTAGCAACTCGATAGCCTGTGGAAATTTGACTCTTCGATCTTTACGCTTAATTTATTTATATATAAACTTTTGTACTTTTTCATGCTTTAACCAGAGATCAGAATAACTGCATGATCGTGTTAATACCAACAACAAAAATAAAAATGTAGAATTGTTGTCGTTTTTTAATTCTATTCCAGGTTTTTATTGAATCTACAAAGATTTTTAAAAATCAACAATGAGAAATTTTCAAATTTTATATCAATAACTAAGTGCTCATTCATAATGCTATTCGACGCAATAATGCCAAAAATAACTAAATATAGGAATCAATCAAATCATTGAAAATAGGATAATTAAATTTTATTCGCCCACCACACACACAATATATATATATATATATATATATATATATATATATATATAAGTGGAATCTGTTAATGACTAGAATCATCTTCACATACATAATTTGATATACAAGGTCTTAAGATAATATCTGATAAAATAATTGTATACATAAATATCGAGATCAAGATCAGTGATATATTTGATGATGATCATCAATCCAGAAGCTTGTGCAATATCCTTTCTTTAGCCTGCTAATCCAAAATCTTCACCGGTACCTTTCAGTCAATGTTAGGGGTACTCGTATTCCCCCTTAGCTCCCCGAGCCGCAAAGGGGAGAGGCTTTCACCTCTTGCACAATCTTGCAACCCAACTCACACAAGTAAACTTAGTCAATAGAAATTTTAACAGCATTTCATTCATCCAGCAATAAGGTAATTTCTCTCTTCCACACCATTCCTTTTATAAGAAAATTCACCTTGACATTTGTCATCTCATGCACAATTAACTCATTTTTAATAATTAAATTAAATATTATTCACCCATAACACATGCACACTTTCCCAAAGTTGCACATGTTAAATCATTTTTAATTTAAATTATTTAAGCATTTTCTCTCACACTCCCCAATAAGTTTCTAGATTTCTTCTTAGTTGTCCCTTAGTTCCCCAATTCCTCTTTTATTGTGTTCCCTAACTAATTTACAGTTGGATTTTGACTAAGACCCTTCTCTTAGTTAGGATTTAGAGTTTGATTGATTTAGGATACTAACTCTATGTTGACAACCCATTCTCTTATGAATATAATTTAATTTTTTCGAAAATCCTCTTTATTTATTTTATGCACATATTATGCACATGCCTAATTTTTTGTATTATTCTCTCATTTACTAGTGTTTATTTAGTCTAAAATTCCCTTAACCCATTTTATAATATTATTTAGTCAAAACATCTAGAATTAGACTTTTGGTTATGTTTTCTAGTTTATAATTTAAAAAATTGTATTCTCTTTTCTAAAAAAATCTAGTATTCATTTTATCTCCTAAGGTCTTCTATATTTTTATTGACTCAAAATTTATACATGCGACGTGCCCTTCAAGACGTGTCTTCGTGCTCCAAGGGTTTCACTCGTCATTGACTAGTTTGGAAGTTGTTCGATGTTTGGAATCAACACTCCACTTGTCGACCTTGTGTGAGACTAAGGGCTTACTGAGGAATAAGGAATCTGTCTTATTTTGCACCCCTCAAAAATCATTGTGAGAAATCATCTCAGTCTGCCCTCATGGCATCATGAACCTCTCGAAACAAGGTAACCACTAACCTTTAGTTCAGGTCACTGTGGTAGTGCTAGTAGGTTGTGACAGGGATAATACCACACCTCTCCCTCATCCATATGATATATTTGTATGACTCATTTAATCCATATATGAGTCAAATTAGCAAGTGTCACCATGTCTACATCCACTAACAAAGATAACATCAATAATTATATATATGAAATCCATAATTGAAATCATCATATAACATGTGCATAACAAAACAAGTACTCATAATCCAAGTAGATAATTCACTCTCTGACTCAATCCAGAGTCCAAGGAAGTCGGTCGATGTCATCAGCATCATCATCATGTCACCCTTCCTGCACACTCAGGAAACTTCATCATAATACTTGTCAATGCTATGCATCAATATCAAAAACATATCAATTTCAATTCTAAATCATAGCATAAACACATAAACATAAACCAAAATTGATAATCATAATGTACCATGTTTTAACCAGATCACTTGCTCGCAAGTGTCCTCAAAGAACAAGTCAGTGTATAAAATGTAATCAGTGGAACTGGACGTTACATACACCCCCTCGTGTTTTAAACTTTATCTCGAAGTTTGTACAACCTAATAATAAAAACGATAAATATAGTTGCTACTAATATATATATCGAACTATCAAAATAAATAAGGAATGATTGTTCAAGCTATCAAACAATCATTTCACCAAATACCTTGGAATGATTGTTGATAATTATTTGGAGGTATAATGGAGTAGAGGATATAAATGTTTGAACATCAAGTGAACACAATCGTGTAAATACACCTCGACATCCCTTTTTGAGCAATTTTTTCATGCTATTAGAGCTTATCACTTTAAAGGGTTTCCCGTGGATACCTCTAAGCTCAATTTATTTTCCATTTGAGGAAAATTTCATGAAAATATTTAAAAAATTAAGGGACACTATTCGCAATTATTCTAACCATTAGACCCCTAATACAACATCATCACCCCCCATTTGGATGGAAATCATGGGGCTATCCAGAAAATACTCCCCCATGTTAAGGTTAATACAACAACATTTCCCTGAACAATTTATGGTACCTCCATCTGCAATCATTACTTGAAACTCTGGTGCGAGGTATACAAAGCAATTAAGATCTTTTGCCAATTTGTAATTGATGAAATTATGGGTACTTTCATAATCAATCATTATTGTTACCTTTTTATTTTTTATGTATCATTGTATCTTGAGGGTTTGTGGACTATTGATGCCAGCCAATGCATGACAAGATATTGTTGTAGTCTCTTTTAGATCTGGGTCTTGTGGCGGTTCCAATTCTTAATCTTCTTCCTCTTCACAGTATATGTAGAATAATTTATTCTCGCCACATTTATGCCCCTTACTGTAATTCTTGTCACAGTTGAAACATATTCCTTTTTCTCTTCTTTCATCCATTTGTTGAGGTTTCAACCTTGTCGATTGAGGTACACTTATCTTGTGAACCCCAAAACGATATTTTCTTCCCGTGTATGATCCAATGGTAGACTTGTGCATAGTCTTATTCTTGGATTGAATATGACAAGAAGATTGCATTGCTTCCATACTATTTGCATGATGTCTTAAGAAAAACTCATGTTTAATGTCTTCTTTTAATCCACCCATATAAGCTTCCAACGATTATGCATTAGTTATGTTATCCACCCTTGTGGCCAATACCTAAAATTATGAATTATAATCTTCAATATCACCTAAGTGCTTGATTCTTGTCTATTGACTGAAGTAGTCTTGTTCTCAAACTTTCCCATATTGTGCTTCCAAGTCTCTTGTAAATAGACCCCAAGTATAATGATAAAAAGGAGGTTGCCTTTTCACTATCCATTGATACCATTGATATGGTTTTATCTCAAAGTTTAAAGTTACTATGTGAATCCTTTTCTTAACATCCATAATATTATATATTTCAAATTATTGTTCCATTTGTTTCACCCAAGTAAAGACCTATGTTCCATCAAAATTCTATAATTCAATCTCGGGAAAGTTGAATTTGGGACCCCCACCATAATTAACTCCACTATTAGAGTTAAATTCACTACTTCAGAATTGCTTATTATCAGTAGTTTGTTTAATATGAATACAACCTTTATTTTCATGAGTTCCTTGATTTTTTATATCTCATTTAGGGAGTCTCTCATCTAGAGCTTGGAAGAACATGGAAGACATGGAATTTTTCATTTCCTTCATGGAACTTTGCATTTCCTTCATGGAATTTTTTATTTCTTATTTATTTTCATCCATCTTATTTTTCAAGTCATTCTTATTTTCTTCCATATGATTTCCATTTCAATCGTCTTCCTTTCCATTTCTTGAATTTTTCTTTGTGATTTTATCCAATCATTAATTTTTAGTGACCTGGACCTCAAATCATTAAGTTGTTCCTCCAATTAGGACAACCTGTTATGTATCTCATCATTTTCTTCATGATTTATAGATGAGAATTCTAGAGGTTTAATTGTTGTTAACATATTTTTTGGATCCATGTAGAATAAAAATAATAATACTCCTCTTTTTCCTCTATCAAAAATTTTTAATCACCAAAAACAGACCTTCCAATAAAAAGTTATGTCACTTGTAAGTTATGTACCTTTCAAACCCTTAAATTGGAGTCTGTCCTCCTGGCAACCTTCCTTCTGATGTATTTCTGCAATTTCAGTGCTTATGAGTCTGAAATTTTGGTCAGTAGTACGTTGATATGTCCTCTCTTCAATGCTTTAGTTATGACCAAAATTGGATGTGCCAATTGAAAGTTAGAGTAACTTTCCCAAACCTTGCTAATTTTTGGCTTTTCTGGGAGAGCTAACTTGTACAGAATGTCATGCACCCAATATTTGATATCTAATTCTAAAATTTATACAAGGAATGCTAAATATTGTCCTATTTCAAAGTCAATTGGTTTCACTAAATTTGGATCCTTGGTGAAGAAGATATGACGATTTTACCAGGAACACATGTTTGAAACTAGTAATAGGACTAGTCAAAAACCCTATCTTCCATAGGGTGTATCTTCAAAATTATAACGACCCAAAATCTAAAATTTTTACCATAGATACCTTGATATGTCTTATAAATAACCTCCAATTTTCATGTTGGATTATTGAGAGGGGGTTGAATCAATAATGAGAAATTATAATACTTGTAACCACGGTTTATTCTTCAACGATATTCAGTAGTTATCATTAGCATTCAATATATCATTAGCAGTATAATCATAACAACATCACATCACAATAGATACACAGTACACCAATATTTACGTGGAAACCCAAATAGGAAAAAACCACAAAATGATTTTCTTATATATTTATCAAAAGAAAACATTCATTGGAAGCACCAACTTCTGATTCTCCAGCTACAAATGGAAGGAGGCTCCAACCTGAAGGAAGCTACAACTCCCTAATTCTATGGCTCTAACCAAAAGGAGGCTAAAACCCCCTAGGTTCTTCAACTACAAGAGGAAGGTGGCTACAACCACCTTTCCCTACCCCGTCCAACCCCCATGTAATATAAATGTAGAACAATTGTCGTTATCACAAACTCTACCACTATCATTGTCACTCTCTCTATAATTGTCTCTGTCATTGTCACATCAACGTGTATATGCTCATCAACCAACTAAACATGTACCATATCATGCATCAAGTGTATACTAATATACATACTATCTCATGCATCAATCATGAACCAAAAGATACATCAATAATGAATAGTGAATCATGAACTAGAGCATCAACCATGTACAACTTGTGCCATATATCGTATCATCAACCATATGCATATATGTACCATATCATCAATGAAGTATTTCAAAGAGCCTATGCATTACCCTCATGCATACATCACCATACAACATGGATATCCCTCAACCATATACAATCAATTCAAGGATGTGAACTATAAGAACCATATCCATGATGTACCATACATAAGAGTATTGCTTACTCAGATAACTAACCAACATATGCCATGTCCAAGTACAAGACCAACCATACCAAGAATGCCTCAAGCATTCACAACATCAATCACTACCAATTGTCCAACAATATCCCCCTTTGGCATTGATGGCAACATTTAGGCATGATGATACTTATCTCTCCTCCTTTTACATCAATGGAAAATGGTACTCCTCATCCTGGGTTTCTCCCCCTATCTACAAGCCTCTGCTAACTCTACGGGATTTTCTCTTCATGGTGCTTCCTCGTGTAATTTTTTTATGTATATATGAAAAGCATTCAAAAGTTTTGTTACTTGAATGTCTTCAAGACTTATGTTTCTCTCCCCCTATCCAGTTAAGCTTGATGTTGAGTGGATCATTGTGGGGCAGAAACTACTCCAAGTTTTTGTCGCAGATACTCGAAAGGTTCTCTTGCAAGTGGTTTGGTGAAGATATATGAAATATGCTCCTTTGTCCTGACATACTCTAGCTTGATGTTATTCTTTTTATCTTGTTCCCGTAAGAAATGATATTTTATCGGAATGTTCTTCCTCTAAGAGTGCATCACTAGATTCTTTAAAATACTGATGGTGTTGGTGTTGTCACAAAGTATTGAAATGGGCTCATCATACTTTACTTGCATATCCTGCAAAGTATGCTTCATCCAAATAAATTGAGTACAACATGTCGTTGTTGCAATGTATTATTATTTTGTTGTGGAAAAAGATATTGATGATTGTTTCTTGCTTAACCATGATACCAAGTGTTAGCACATATTATTGATAAACGGTGTGTTTTAGCCCTGTGGTGGAAAAATGCATGAAAGGGTCATAATGTGACCCACTTTTGGCTCTTATCCTAAGTTTTGGGCAATTCGATGGCTTAGTGCATCAATCATCTCGCCGGATTCCCATCGTCAGCATCCTCGTCCACCTGCTATCTTCTCGATCAACATCCAGCGAGGATCCCAGTGGCACAGTTTGGCGGATTCTAAATTTGGCGGGCGATTAAGCTTGGCAGTGGCGCTAAAACTAGCAGGTGCGGCCAGATCTCAGATCAAGACTAGATCTATGGCCACAGTTCATTGTGGGGACGCAACATGCTCAGGCGATAATTTTCTTGAGTTGTCCCGCAATTGAAACCGTGGTTTGGAAAAAGGACTACGTGGAAAAAGGTGGTGTATTGAGGGCTCAAAAGTGGTGTGAACCCAAACCACCTTTGAGTGGCCCTGCAATCACGTGTTTATATAGTGTCCTATTTGAGAGGACCACGTGGTCACCCCCTGGGAATTTAATCTTGTTTATTTCTCAATGCAAACAGTTAATGAAGGTGAGGAAGGTTGGTGAAACCTCATCTCACCACTTAAATGGAAAGCCAGAAGCATTGTCAACAAGCCGACTTTTTTGCAGGTCCCTGCTGAAACACGATTACATATGATAGAAGCTCGTGTCTGACAGAAGACTACATGGGCAGTCTGCCAGAGAATGTGCAGACATAAAGCTTTGAAAGCAAAGACTCGAACGCGCCTATGTTGTTAGTCGCAAGTTGTTCTGAGTATATAGGATTCATTTTGATATTTTGAAATGGTCAATGGTTGAGTTAGGCTCCCGTATTGTAAACTTTTGAGGAAGAACTCTGGTTCTTTGGTTACGTATCTTGATCTAAGACTTCTTGTTTAATTAAATTCAGCTTCTTCTCCATCTTATTTGCCTCTGATACTGAGAGAGTTCATGAATGATTGATTCACATGGATTGTTATCACTGTATTATGATGAATATTACATTATAGTCTTGTTATACTTTCTTTCAGTTTCTTTGAGATTTGAATTCAAGAGGATATTGCATTTAAGTTTTTCCTCCTTAGGCTATTGGAAGACATGATGTCCACAGCATACCTCTACACTCTCCTCACCAGAGTCTTCCCTCTACTCACCCTTACTTCGACTTACTAACTAAAGTTGATTCCATACCTCACTTGCATGTGCATACCAGTCCAGTTTTCTGAGTTAAAAAGATATCATCTTGAGTCTGCGCCCATTTGACCACTTTAAAACCAACTTGTGAC
>JASDQU010101481.1:130187-153346 GCA_032191745.1 Picea mariana
CAAATCAATTAAGTATTGCCTCATTGATCAAGCTTTATATTGGAAAGATCCTCTAGGAGTGTTGTTGAGATGTTTAGACCCACGGGAAGCCCAAAAGATCATGTCTGATTTCCATGACAGTTTGTGTGGGGGACATCACTTATGGATAACCACAGCCTACAAGATTCTTAGAGCTAGCTATTTCTGGCCTAGCCTATTCACTGATGTTTGTGCTAAAATCAGGGCTTGTGTCAAGTGTCATAAATTCTCAGGAAAACAGCAACTCAAGTCCCTACCTTTGAAGCCTATGGTAGCTTTAGGACCCTTTCAGCAGTGGGGCTTAGATTTTATTGGGGAAATTCATACTGCTTCAAGTGGTCATCACAGGTGGATCTTTACTGCCACAGATTACTTTACCAAGTGGATAGAAGCCATTCCCACGAGGGGTGCTTCCCACAAAGTAATCATTGGTGTTCTTGAAGATATTATGGCAAGGTTTGGTTGTCCAAAAAGAATTGTTACTGATAATGCTACATCCTTCAAGGCTGAACCATTAATTCAATTTTGTGAGCAGTTTGGAATTGCATTGATTCACTCAACTTCTTACTACCCCCAAGGGAATGGAAATGCAGAGTCCTCTAACAAGAGCCTTATAAAGATCATCAAAACACTGTTGGAGGACAACAAGAAAGTGTGGGATTCAAAGCTCAAATTTTCTCTTTGGGCGGATAGAGTGACGACAAAGAGGTCCCTTAGTGTCTCTCCTTTTCAATTGGTATATGGAGTTGAGGCCATTTTTCCTTCTCATCTCACCTTGCCTATGGAAAAATTCTTCCAAGACTTCCAAGGAGAGCCTGATGATACGATCAGAAGGATATAGCGTCCAGTTGAAGTGCAGTAAGTAGAGAGAAGTTACTGGGAAAAGAACATTTGCATCAATAGAAGATCAAGCGGGATTTTGACAGAAGAGTAAGAAAATAAGATTTCCAACTGGGAGATCTAGTACTCAAATGGAATACACCCAAGCGGGACAAAGGCAAACATAGAAAATTTGAAGCCTTGTGGATTGGCCCCTTCAAAATTTCTGAGGTATTTCCAAATAACACCTATTGGTTGCAGAATCTGGAGGATGCTCAAGTTTTTGGTGGCCCTGTTAACGGGAATTTTCTGAAGAAATTTTTTGTTTGAGCCATGAATGGCTTCCCACGTCATTGAAATATCATTTTTTTTATTTTTTGTTTTAATGAAGTGACTCCACATCCCAATATTAAAGGCATTGAAGCTACAGAAAGAGTTCTTAGAGCCTCGCAGGGAGGTCTCTATCCCCCATGGAACCTAATGTTAGAACATATTATTAATAAACGGTGTGTTTTAGCCCTATGGTGTAAAAATGCATGAAAGGGTCATAATGCGACCCACTTTTGGCTCGAATCCTAAGTTTTGGGCAATCCGATGGCTTGGCGCGTAAATCATCTCACCGTCTTCCCATCGTCAGCATCCTCATCCACCTGCTATCTTCTCGATCATCATCCAGCGGGGATCCCAGTGGCACAGTTTGGCGTATTCTAAATTTGGCGGGTGGTTAAGCTTGGCAGTGGCGCTAAATCTAGCAAGTGTGCCCAGATCTCAGATCGAGACTAGATCTACAACCATAGTTCATTGCGGGGACGCAACATGCTCGAGTGATAATTTTCTTGAGCGGTCCTGCAATTGAAACCGTGGTTTAGCAAAAGGACTACGTGGCAAAAGGTGGTGGATTGCGGGCTCAAAAGTGGTGTGAACCCAAAGCACCTTTGAGCGGCCCCACAATCATGTGTTTATATGGTGTCCTATCCAAGAGCGCCACGTGGTCACCCCCTAGGCATTTAATCTCATTGATTTCCTTATGCAGACAGTTAATGAAGGTGACGAAGGTTGGTGAAACCTCGTCTCACCACTTAAATGGAAAGCCATAAGGACTGTCAGCAAGTTGACTTTTCTGCGAGTCTCTACTGAAACATGATTGCGTCTGACATAAACTTTCGTCTAACAGAAGACTGCATGTGCATTCTTCCAAAGAACATGCAGACGTAAAGCCTCGAAAGCAAAGACTCGAACACACCTCTGTTTTTAGTCGCAAATTGTTCTAAGTATATAGGATTCATTTTGATATTTTGAAATGGTCGATGGTTGAGCTAGGCTCTCGTATTGTAAACTTTTGAGGAAGAACTATGGTTCTCTAGTTATGTATCTTGATTTGAGACTTCTTGTTTAATGAAAGTCGCCTTCTTCTCCATATTATTTGCCTCTGATACTGAGAGAGTTCATGAATGATTGATTCACATGGATTTTTATGACTGTATTATGATGAATATTACATTATAGTGTTGTTATAATTTCTTTTAGTTTCTTTGAGATTTGAATTCAAGAGGATCTTGTGTTTAAGTTTTCCCTCCTTATGTTGTTGGAAGGCCTAATGTCCACAACAGACCTCTACACTCTCCTCACCAAATTCTCCCCTCTACTCACCCTTACTCCAACTTACTGACTGAAGTTGATTCCAGACCTCACCTGCATGTGCATACCAGTCCATTTTTCTGAGTTAAAACGATATCATCTTGAGTCTGCGCCCATTTGACCGCTTTAAAACCAACTTGTGACATAAAATTTTGATGGGTATTGGGCTTACCCTCTCTGCAATCGGAGGGTGACTTCTAGTGCTAACACCAAGCACTCACCCAAGTAGAAATTTTCTCCACTTGTACTTATTCTATCATCAATGCAACCTTTCCAATCTGCATCTTTTTGGGAGACAAGTGATATATATTTCCCTTTTGGATACCATAGTCCAAACTCTTCTATACCTTTGAGATATCTGAATATCCTCTTTATTGCCATAACATGGTATTCCTTTAGTGTTTCTTGAAACCTTGCAACCTATCCAACTACCTGCGTCACATCTAGTCTGGAAGTTGTTACATAAAGTAAACTATCGATCATCGATCTGTTTTGTCTCTGATCTGCGTCCTTGGAATCATCATCCTTACTTAACTTGCAACTTTTATGCATTGGAGTAATGAGTGGTTTGCAATCTGTCATTCCAAACTTCTTCAATGTTTCTCTAATATACTTTGCCTAAGAGATGAAGATACATATGTTGCTCTGACATATCTATAATCCCAAAAAGAAGGTTAACTCACCAAGCAAGGACATCTCAAACTCATGTTGCATGTCTTTCGAAAATTTATGACTCATCCTATCATCGTCACTTCCGAAGATAATGTCATCGACGTAGACTTCAATAATCAAAATATTGTCTTGATCCATATTTATATAGAGATTATTGTCTACATTTTCTTTCCTGAACCCTTTTTGTTGTAAATATTTGTCTAGCCTCGAATACCATGCTCTGGGGGCTTGTTTGAGACCATATAAATCCTTCTTCAATATGCAAACATAACTTTCCTTCTCTGATAATTGAAATTCTCCTGGTTGCTCAATGTAGACTTATTCTTCTAGATATATGTTTAGGAATGTTGATTTTACATCCATCTAATACACTTTAACATTCTTGGAGCATGCATAAGATAGTATTAGATTGATTTCTTCCATCCTGGAAACTAGGGAAAATGTGTCTTCAAAATCATACCTTCAACTTGAGAGTATCATTTGCATACCAATCTTGCTTTGTTCCTGGTAACCTTTCCATCCTCGTTCAATTTTTTCCTAAAAACCCACTTTGTATCGATGAAATTCTTGTCCTTTGGTCTTGGAACTAGTTCCCATGTTTCATTCTTCTCTATCTAATCTAACTCTTCATCCATGGCCTTGACCCATTTTTCATCTTTGTTGGATTCTTCAAAACTGCTTGGCTCAGTTGTAGACAATAGTGTTATATGTTGTTGATTTTGTGAATGGATTCTTCTTATGGTTTCAACTATTGCATATTTATTTCCAATCATTTGATCTGATGGATGATTCTTCTGCACTCATTTGTTGGATGTCTTTGGAGGTACTTGAATATCCTGTTGTTCTTGCTCTGCTTCCGGCTGCTCTCTTTCTTCACCTACTTCTTCTTCTTTCAAATCTTTTTCGTGATCATGTTCCACTGAATCTTTGCTACTTTATTTTATCTTTCAACCATATGTCTCATCAACTATCACATTGATGTTTTCCATTATTTTGTTGAGTCTCAGATTGAAACATTTCTATGCTTTCCTTTTGCTTGAGTACCCAACTAGTATGCCTTTATTGACTCGAGATCAAATTTTCCAATTCTACCATCTTCTCTTTTGATGTAATATTTTCTTCCGAAAACTCTGAAGTGCTTTACATTTGTTGGTCTTCCTTTCCATAGTTCGTATGGATTCTTATCACTATTATTTTTTAGCATCCCTCTATTCTTAACGTGAATTTTTATATGCAATGCTTTTACCCAAAAGACATATGTCAACTTGGAATCATCAACATGGTTCTGGCCATTTCCTGTACTATTATGTTCTTCCTTTCAACAACTCCATTTCATTGAGGTGTCTTGGCTACTAAGAATTGCCTCTTTATCACATGCTCATTGCAGAAGCCCATAAATTCCTTTGATGTAAATTCTCCTCCATTGTCTGATCTCAAACACTTGATTTTCAACTATGTCTCAGTTTCAACCATCTCTTTGTATGTCTTGAAGCTTTCAAATGCCTCTGACTTCTTGTTTAGAAAGCAAACTGCAGTCATTATTGTGTAGTCATCAACTAGTAGCATGAAGTAATGTTCACCTTTCAATCCTTTTGTTCTCGGTCCAACCACATTAGTATGCACAGTTTCCAGTGGTTTTGTTGTGTAGTATTCCTTTGAATTGAACTTTGTCTTGGTTTATTTTCCCTATAAACAATGCTTGCATAGAATGTTTGTTGGCTTTGAGATCTCGGGAATTTCTATTACTGCTTCCTTTTTGTTGATTTTGACAAGATTATCAAAATTTATGTGACTCATTCTTTAATTCCAAAGCCAACTTTCATCGTCCTTTCCTAAGCAACATCTTTCCTTTCCTATTTCATTTAGAACATATATGTTGCTTGGAGTCCTTACAGTTGTAGGTACCAACTTTCCTGATTTTGCTTTCCTTATTTCGCACTTCTTTGAATCAAACACAAGTATGTGTCCTTCATCACACATTTGACTTACACTTAACATATTTTGTTTCATGTCTTCGGCTAGTAAAATATTTTATGTCATGGCATTCTTGCTTCCGAGCTTGACTGTGCCTTTTCCAATGATCCAGGTTGAGTTTTCATTCCCAAATGAAATTGATTCATCTCTTTCCTTCTTCAATGTCAGAAACCTATCTTTATCACCTGTCATATGCTTTGAGCATCCATTGTCAACATACCATCCATGTTTCTTATGTTGATCTTGTAGAGCAAGATTGCATTATTCAGTGTTGAGTTGATCATGCTTTCTTTTCCATATCCTTTGTAGTTCCTACTTATGACTCTTGATATTCTGCTTTGGTTCCCTTGGAGGAACAGTGAGTCTGCAATCTCTATCGATATGTCCAAAGTTTTTACACTTGTAGCATTCGACCTCATCACTTAATGATCTGAATCTGTTGTAGTTTCTACTTTAAAGACCCTCCGACAAACTTGAATTTCAAGAGTAAATGAATACGACATGTGTGTGTGTGTGTGTGTGTGTGTGTGTGTGTGTGTGTGTGTGTGTGTGTGTGTGTGTTTCTATATTTTTTTGTTATTCTTTTATTTTGTTTTTACATTCCGGTAACTTGTCAAAACATATCAAAAATTTAGCCTTACAAACATTAATTTAACAATAAAAATTTCCATGCATGACTACATTATTACTCATTACAATTTGGTTCAAATGGAACTGCTAACGCACTACTTTAACCTTAAGAAGTATATATAGCGAAAAGGATATGAGTAAGATGTAAGCATTCTTCTGAAAGGAAAATCATCTAAACTTATTTTTAGATTTGCGCAACTTGCACAATTCTTTGAATATTAAAAGCGCAAATCACTCAATAAATTCTGAGGATGATTAATATAATACGACAATTAAAATTATAAGAAGGAATATCATTAATTATCGATTATAATCATTTACAATTAATCAACAAATTATAGATCAATTAAACATTATTATTATCATGTCTATAAGCATAACATATTAATAATAATCTTTAAAACAAGGACATTAAATCTAATCATTTATACATATATTTAATCATCAATCATAAGAATATAAACATGAACAAATCGTTAATATAATGTCTTTAATTTGTTCATATTGTAGTTATTTGACATTAACATATATAATTTTTATTTTTAAAAATTAAAAAAGCATTAAATAATCATTAATGTAAAATAATGAAATCCCTTCTTCTGTATTCACATTTTAGATTCCACAAATGAAATCCAAAAATGGTTTCGCTATTTTACGTAGCAATTATTTTCTAAAAACGGGACAATTCTTTAATGGTAAATTCTTCTAGCATGAGTGCTAGTGCACATTAGTGATGTCATTAAAGTGTAGTGTGACTAGCAAAGAGCTACAGTGAGGTATTAATTCGACAGTCTTGAGCGATTTAATATAATGGTTAAACATTAGTTCACTTAGGAAGGTATTCAATAAATCGTAGCAACTCGATAGCCTGTGTGGAAATTTGACTCTTCGATCTTTATGCTTAATTTATTTATATATAAACTTTTCTACTTTTTCATGCTTTAACCAGAGATCAGAATAACTGTACGATCGTGTTAATACCAACAACAAAAATAAAAATGTAGAATTGTTGTCGTTTTTTAATTCTAGTCCAGGTTTTTATTGAATCTACAAAGATTTTTAAAAATCAACAATGAGAAATTTTCCAATTTTATATCAATAACTAAGTGCTCATTCATAATGCTATTCGACGCAATAATGCCAAAAATAACTAAATATAGCAATCAATCAAATCATTCAAAATAGGATAATTAAATTTCATTCGCCCACCACACACACAATATATATAAGAAGAATATGTTAATGACTAAAATCATCTTCACATACACAATTTGATATACAAGGTCTAATAATTGTATACATAAATATCGAGATCAAGATCAGTGATATATTTGATGATGATCATCAATCCAGAAGCTTGTGCAATGTCATTTTCTTCCCCTGCTAATCCAAAATCTTCACTGGTACCTTTCAGCCAATGTTAGGGGTACTTGTATTCCCCCTTAGCCCCCCGAGCCGCAAAGGGGAGAGGCTTTCACCTCTTGCACAAGCTTGCAACCCAACTCACATAAGTAAACTTAGTCAATAGAAATTTTAACAGCATTTCATTCATCCAGCAATAAGGTAATTTCTCTCTTCCACACCATTCCTTTTATAAGAAAATTCACCTTGACATTTGTCATCTTATGCACAATTAACTCATTTTTAATAATTAAATTAAATATTATTCACCCACAACACATGCACACTTTCCCAAAGTTGCACATGTTAAATCATTTTTAATTTAAATTATTTCAGCATTTTCTCTCACACTCCCCAATTAGTTTCTAGATTTCTTCTTAGTTGTCCCTTAGTTCCCCAATTCCTCTTTTATTGTGTTTCCTAACTAATTTACAGTTGGATTTTGATTAAGACCCTTCTCTTAGTTAGGATTTAGAGTTTGATTGACTTAGGATACTAACTCTATGTTGACAACCCATTCTCTTATGAATATAATTGTTTTTAATTGAAAATCCTCATTATTTATTTTATGCACATATTGTGAACATGCCTAATTTTTTATTCTTATTCTCTCATTTACCAGTGCTTATTTAGCCTAAAATTCCCTTAACCCATTTTATAATTTTATTTAGTCAAAACATCTAGAATTAGACTTTTGGTTATGTTTTCTGGTTTATAATTTAAAAATTTGTATTCTCTTTTCTAACAAAATCTAGTATTCATTTTATTTTCTAAGGTCTTCTATATTTTTATTGACTCAAAATTTATACACGCGACATGCCCTTCAATACGTGTCTTCGTGCTCCAAGGGTGTCACTCGTCATTGACTAGTTTGGAAGTTCTTCGATGCTTGGAGTCAATACTCCACTTGTCGACCTTGTGTGAGACTAAGGGCTTACTGAGGAATAAGGAATCTGCCTTATTGTGCACCCCTCAAAAATCCTCGTGAGAAATCATCTCAGTCTGCCCTCATGGCATCATGAACCTCTCGGAACAAGGTAATCACTAACCTTCAGTTCAGGTCACTGCGGTAGTGCTAGTAGGTTGTGACAGGGATGCTACCACACCTCTCCCTCACCCATATGATATATTTGTATGACTCATTTACTCCATATGTGAGTCGGATTAGCAAGTGTCACCATGTCTGCATCCACTAACAAAGACAACATCAATAATTCATATATATGAAATCCATAATTGAAATCATCATATAACATATGCATAACAAAACAAGTACTCATAATCCAAGTAGATAATTCACTCCCTGACACAATCTAGAGTCCAAGGAAGTCGATCGATGTCGTCAGCATCATCATCATGTCACCCTTCCTGCACACTCAGGAAACTTCATCATAATACATGTCAATGCTATGCATCAATATCAATAACATATCAATTTCAATTCTAAATCATAGCATAAACACATAAACATAAACCAAAATTGATAATCATAATGTACCATGTTTTAACCAGATCACTTGCTCACAAGTGTCCTCAAAGAATAAGTCAGTGTATAAAATGTGATCAGTGGAACTGGATGTTACATACACCCCCTCTTGTTTTAAACTTTGTCCCGAAGTTTGTACAACCTAATAATAAAAATGATAAATATAGTTGCTACTAATCTATATATAAAACTATCAAAATAAATAAGGAAATTGTTGACGCATCTCATATGCATCCTCCCAAGTAGCAAAATGTAGACTATAACTATCCCATTGTTTTGAACTTTTGAATGCTAGTTTACAACTGCAGTGAATAACCAGGATCTCAAGAAGATTAACCAAGCACAAATTGCAAAACAGAATTATGGGACTGCTCATTTTTTCATAGGCAATGTTCTCTCATTGCCACCCAACCATAGGAATCCTCAAGTGCCACCCCCAAACAGAGCATAGTAGTTTACCTGGGAAACCATTCTACACGAAGGGTGAAAGCCCATCACCTTATTATAGAGAAGATCCATGCCAAAGACAAAATAACCAATCTCTTTTCACTATAGCAAAATTAGCAAGAAAGAGTCAATCCATAACTCAGCACTAGTTCACCTCTAGTGCACCACCATCACTGAGAGATAAACACCAACCAGGCATGTGCCTCCTTAGTTGCAACTCGCACACTTAGACTTATGCTTAAATTTCAGAGTGGAGAGTGTGTGTCAAATGAGAAAGGCGCCTTCGTTATTTATGTTAAACTAACCAGTGAACTTTTTCCAGTGGGGTCGACTTGTCCTTTCTGGAAAATTCATTTTACTTTATCTTTTCTGGCAGGTCGACTTGTCTTCTGGAGAAATATAAATATTCTAGGGCTTCTTTAATTCTTTCAGTGTTTTTCCTTTGACATCTTAACATATTTTTCTATAAGAAGGATTGTCCCGAAGGTGAATACCTCACATAGCTACCAGAAACATCAACAATCTTTCTTATGTAGGGAGGTATTCTCCATGATGTTTTTCCTCTGGCTCTCATAGCCTCGCAGGCTATGCCATGGTCCTTCAACCATTCCATGGTCATGCATACCATGTTACTGGTAGCATCATCACGTCACACATGGCTACACCTAATGTGGACCTTTTCTGGGACTTCATCACTACTAGAATACACTAGGACCTACTCGCCTATAGTATGGCACCAAGACCTTCTCGCCCATAGTGCATCGTCAAGGACAAACTCACCCATGACGTGTCCACCTTGTCAAATCCAAATGGACATGTCCTCACGGTATACTGACATGTGATGTTGGGTGCCACCCCAGGACAACTTATCACTACACTGACAAGTGTCATGCTCAACTCCATCTCAGAGGAGTGTTCTCCAAGTCAACCCATCCCGATATGAGGAGAAGATCAGGGGTGTCCCCACATATTAACAAATTTCATCCACTTGGGGAGAAAACTCATCTCAGGTCAACCCATTCCATCCACCTCGGGAGAAGACTCGTCTCAGGTCAACCCATCCCAGCACAATTGAGGAGAAGACTCGTCTCAGGTCAACCCAAATCAGTTCATCGGGGAGAAGATAGGGAGAAGGCACAACACACTCATAGATTGACCCATCCCACTATCTTTGGGAGAATATCTGTAGAGTTTCCTCATAGGTCGACCCAGCACACTACTCTTGGGAGAAGACCTCAAGAGATATCTCAACTAAATGGATTACAATCCAAAGGTCCCTGGGCACTAGCCCAATACAACTTATTATTCTATCGATAAGTGTCATAATCAACTCAGTCCATCAAGGAGTATCGTCACAAAAGAATGTCTCATGAAGCTGCAACCATCAATACTCCCTCTTAAAGAGAGGCACATTTCTCTCCAAGTTTATAACAGAAGTACTCAAACTTCGACTTGGCAAGAGGCTCGGTGAAAACATCTGCAATCTGCTCATTTGTAGGAAGGTACTCCACTAGTACTGTATTCCTCTGCACCATATCTCGAATGTAATGAATCACGGTGGGATCCAATATCTTATCAAACAATCCTGCAAGGAGATTCCAAAGCCACACTGCTTCGCATACTGCAATATACTTGGTTTATGTGTTACTCAAATACACAAATGTATGTTTCATGCTACACCAGGAAACTATGGAAGATCCAAAAATTGAAGCAACACCCTGAGATGCTATTCATGTCAACTGCGCAATCAACATAACATTGGAATCATGTCTCGGGCCATACACATCCAACGGTGTCTCGCAAATATTCCAACACATGCTTCACATCCACTCAATGTATCTGCCTCGGTTGACTCATGAACTAGCTAAGTGCATTCACTGCATAGAAAATATCTTGTCCGGCATTAACCAGATACATCAATGATCCAATCATTTGTTGATACATAGTTGGATCAATCAAGTCTGGATCGAAAGAAGACTCTCTCAGTTTCTTCAGATTCGTCACCATCGGTGTGGTTATGGACTTACAGTCCATCATCCAAATCTCCTCAAGATATCAACTGTGTACTTCCCATGACTCGAGAAGATCTCATCAGTTCTCTGCCACACCTCAAGTCCCAAGAAGTAATGCAGCATGCCAAGATCATTCATATCAAATTCAGAGGCCAATTCATGCTTGCAACAAGCAATGAGATGCTTTGCGCTGATGAGAACTAAATCATCAATGTACATGATCAAAAATTAGGGACTCGCCATCAACAACCTTATAGTACAAGTTAGCATCAGCAACACTCTTACTAAAACCCAAACTCATCGGGTATCCATCAATCCTTGCATACCAAGCATGAGGACATGGAACTCCTTCCCATGCATCACAAAACCATCTAGTTTCTTGATATACACTCTTCCTCAATCTCTCCATTGAGGAAAGTTGTCTTCATGTCCATCTGAAGTAATCTCCAACCCAAGGCTAAAGCAAGTGAAATAATCCTTTGAATGGAGGTATATCGAGAAACATGAGCAAAGGTATCCCCGTAGTCTATTCCCTCCACCTGAGAGAATCCTCTAACCACAAATATCACTTTGTGCTTCTCGATGCTCTCATTATATACATGTTTTATCTTATAAATCCACTTGGAAGTCACCACATAATTCCCTTTGGTCTCAGAACAATATCCCACACATCATTCTTCATAATGGGTTGATACTCCTCCATCATGGCATCTCTCCATATCGGTTGACTGGATTCCTCCTCGTAACAGGAACGCTCAATGATGTGGCTCATTGTTGCACCATAGGTTGAGAATCTAGGAGGTCTCTTACTTTCTCTGAAAGTACCACGAGGAGTGCATATCTCTCTGCCTTTTGCGGAGTCTGAATGATCCAAGGCATGCTTCCATCGGCCTACTGCAATATCTCTGCGAACATAAATAGGATGTAATGGATAAACTAGATAAAATGTCTCTATGGGCTCAATTGGCTCCCTCTGTACTACTAAAGGGTGAGGGGAGAAGACACCATATCATGTTGTGTCTCACTCAATCTGTCTCTGACCTGGGTTGTATATCTGATATGCTTTTGACTATTCACGGTACCCAACAATTGTATCGTACCTGACTGAGAGGTCTAACTTTGTCATTTTCTCCTTGGGTATGTGAATGTAACCAGGACACCCAAATACCCTAAAGTGTCCAACCTGTCACTATAACCAACCTATCATAGTCACTGTCATTGTCTCATCCATGAGACCAGATCCACTCAAGGAAGCAGTTGTCATAGGCCCATACAAATATGAATGCACAAAGTCCAAGATCCCCTTAGATATGTTGTCACTGCTCGAAAAATATCTCTTGGCATTCGTGCCAAGAGCACAACCTATGCAAGTGCCACCATGCTCAACATCTTCACCTAGAACGGGAAAAACTCTATAATGTAAATGAGCAAGGCTCCTATGCCATAATTGGTTGAACTGTCAATCTGTATAAACTTTGATCACATTGCTTCATGTCTCAAACCAGAGATCATCCAATAAGTTTCCTTCTGCAACTGTTACTATAGCTCCTTCTCAGAGCTATCACTGATGACCTATCTCCATGGTAAACTTCCCAGAACAAGAACAATAACAACAATATTTCCATGGAAACCTCCATGGAATTCAACAAGATAACCTCCCCGGAGCAAGAACAACTAGAACAAGAATATATCCTAGAGGGGAGATCAACAAGAACATCTCTAGTATAACTTCAAAGCAATTAAAAAGTTTCTATCACAACTACAAGACTTACTCGTAATGTATAAAGTCAAATGTACTAGAAATGTAGGTTAGAGACATGATAAATTGAAGAAAAAAAAGCAATCAAACCTGGGGTCTTCTTTTACCAGGGAGAGTTTGGTGCTCCTATGAGTGTATTGGATTTGAGATTCCTCTACACAGGTCCCTCCTCCTGCAGGCACCCTCGTGATAATGATACAAAAATAAAATATATATATATACAAGTGCATACCTCTTAAATTGTAGCATTATCTAGTCTTGGTGCAACTTCATCCTCAAATGAGTAGCCTCATATTATCCTTAGGTCAGGCTTCAAAACTCATATTTTTCTATCTCATAATTTTTTAAAATATATCTCAAAGGCAATCCTTAAACGATATCACAAATTTTGTCTTGAATATGTTTGAATGCTTCTCATGTAAACTTCAGTTATATACTGGAAAATTCTCACAGATTCATCACACTTGGACTCTTCACAACAAACCTTTAATTCTCATAAAGGATGGATCTCAGAATTGCTTTAAATAGAAGTCTGAGCCTAAACCAAACTTGTGTTGGAAAATTATTTAGAATTCTATCATAAGCTCGCTCAGAAATCGGCCATAAGCTTTCTCAGAAATCAGCCATAAACTTGCTCAGAAATCAACCATGAACTCACTCAGAAACCAGCCATACAATTGTTGTAATTTACCTCAAAAGAACATTGGTTTCTTCTTGTTGTGGCAGCCCTAGTAGGGATACTCGGTTCTGGTTTGTTGTTAATACCCTAGACATGGGTACAGTGAGGACTAGGGGTATGCGGCAGCCCTAAACTTCATCACAGGACTATTAAGGGACTCGACCCTTCTCTTCTGCCTGCAATAAGGCTCTAACAATCCTTAATTTTTGTGTAATTGGAAATTGGTCATCTTCAAGACCAGCTCTGATACCATGTTGAATTTTTGAATGCTAGTTTACAACTGCAGTGAATAACCAGGATCTCAAGAAGATTAACCAAGCACAAATTGCAAAACTGAATTATGGGACTCCTTGTTTTTCCATAGGCAATGTTCTCTCATTGCCACCCAACCATAGGCATCCTCAAGTGCCACCCTTGATCAGAGCATAGTAGCTTACCTGGAAAAACCTTCTACACAAAGGGAGAAAGCCCAGAATATTCTTATAGAGAAGATCCATGCCAAAGATAGATTAACCAAGCTCTATTCACTAGAGAAAAAGCAGCAAGAAAGAGTCCAGCCATAACTCAGCACTAGTTCGCCTATAGCGAACCACCATCACTGAGAGATAGAAACCAACCAGACATGCACCTCCTTATACATGTGCCTCCTTAGTTGCATTTCACACACTTATACTTACACTGCAATTTTAGAGTAGAGAGTGTGTGTCAAATGAGAATGGTGCCTCCCTTATTTATACTAAACTGACCAATGAAATTTTTCCAGTGGGGCCACCTTGTCCTTTCTAGAAAATACATTTTACTTTATCTTTTCTTGGAGGCCAACTTGTCTTCTGGAGAAATACAAATATTATGGGGCTTCTTTCATTCTTTCAGTGGTTTTCCTTTGACGTATTGGCATCTTGTTCTATAAGAAATATTGTCCTCGAGCTGAATACCTCCCGCAGCTACCAGAAACATCAACACACTGGACTTTGACTTGATCGACTATTCGACATTGTAGTTGTCGTGTGTGATGGTCCAGTATGCGGATTGGCTCCACTAAGAGAGAACCCTCGTCTGATACCTGCAATGAAATCAAGTCAATAACATGTGACGGATCTGAAATATAATGACTCAAAACGGATACATGAAACACATTGTGAATATGCCACAAAGAATCAGGTAAGGATAGTCGGTAATCCATGACTCCTTTCTTCTCTAAAACTTTGAAAAGTCCCACAAACCTTGGAGAGAGTTTAGCGCCCTTTCCAAACTTAATCGAACTCTTGTGCGGCTTCACCCACAAAAACACTTTATAACCAATATCATATTGTGATCTATACGGTGCACATTTGCATAACTCTTTTGTCGGTTTTGCGCTTCTTTAATCCTTTTCCTTGTGGATTGCATCTGATCTTCCATTTCCTAAATCACTTCTGGTCCCACCATGACCCTATCCTCTAGTCGATCCCAACTCAAAGGTGTCCTACACGGTCGTCAGTAGAGAAACTCAAAAGGTGTCATTTTTATCGTACTCTGATAACTTTTATTGTACGCAAATTTTACCAATGGTAGAAATTATTCCCATCATTTATGTTGATCCATCACATACATTTGAAGTATATCCTCTAAAATTTGATTCTTTATTTTAATGTGTCCATCTGTTTTGGGGTGATATGTTGTACTAAAATTCAAATTCATTCCCAAAGCCTCTTCGAAACTGGTCCAAAAATGTCCAGTGACTACCGATCCTCTATCAAATATTATCTTCCTTGGTACACCATGCAATCTTACAATTTCGTTAACAAAAATTATAGCTATGTCTAGTGCTTGATATGTTGTACAAACTAGGATAAAATTTGCACTCTTCTTCAAAGTGTCGATGACTAAAAAAATAGATTTGTGTCTCCTTGTCATCAATGGAAATCCAACAATAAAATCCATCGATATAACTTCCCACTTTGATTCAGGAATCGCATGTGGTTGTAATAATCTTGTTGGATGTCTATGTTCAGCCTTCACTTGCTGACATTCAAGACATCTCGCCACATAGTTAACTATATCAATTTGCATTCCCTTCCAAAAGAATAGTGGTTTAAGATCTGCCTTCATCTTCATGACTCCAAGATGAGCCATATACACCGCTCGTTGAGCTTCATGCAAAATTAAATTTCTCAATTCGTCATTTGGTGGTACATAAATTCTACCATTGTATCTTAGTAGTCCATCACTATCCAAAGAATATCCCTCATATCTAGGTATCATCATGGTATGTTGTCTGATATTGTCTTTTACTTCCTTGTACCAGTCGTCATCAATCTGTAATGCTAAAATATTTTCTCGAAGATTCGTCTTTAGTGGTATTACTGAGAAAATGTGAGGTCTCTGACTGAACGCATCTACTACTCAATTAATTTTTCATTTAATATACATTATCTGAAAATCGTATTCACTTAAAAGTTCTCACCAACGTCTTTGTCGCGCGTTCAAGTCACTTTAAGTAAAAATGTGTTGTAATCCACTGTGATCATTTTTCAATTCTAATTTCCGTCCAATAAGATAATGTGTTAAGAAATAAATAGTGGCACATTACCCCTTAATTGGGGCATATTACATTAGTATTTTTATTTTATTTATGCCGGCTTGGCTCCATTAGTTGTAATTGTACCTCCTAATCTCCTATATATACGAAGGAGACCTTTTCATTTGGAATCATCTTGTATTTGTAAATTCATATGATGTATAAGGAGGTTTCCCCCTCGAAGAGGCTTATTATCTGAATTTCTCTCTTTTTCAAGGCGTTGAGTACTTATTATGAGGTGTTCATGTTATTTTTATATTTGGTTCCTAACATTTGCTATTATAGCTCAAGGTATTGGGGTTTCACTACTGCATCTGAGACACCTTGGAATTTTCGCTGTGACTTTTTCTTGGGACTTTTCAGAAGAAACTCCTTGGCGGATATTTAGTAGATGGATCAAATTACTTGTGGTTAAAATCTCAACTTATGGGGATTTATACTTTCGGAGATATAGTCTGTGGAAGATTGGGTTCCTGAATCATCCTAAATTTAGTCATCGCGGAATTTTTGCTATAATTTTTTTTATGTGATACTTCAGACTGTGAAACATGGAGAATATTCAGAGGAACTATCAAGGTATCTGTGGTAAAAAATTTCGCTTATGTGTCATCCTAATTTTGGAGATACACCCAGTGTTAGATAGGGTGGTTGACTAGTCCTATTAACTAGTCTCAAACAGGTGTTCCAGGTAAAATAGTGATATATTCTTCAGTGAATATCCAAATTATGTGAGACTAGTTGCATAAGAAATTGGGCAGTATGTAGTATTGGAAGTGCAAGTTACAGAATAATATATCATATATTGTGCGCTTGGCATGCTTTACAAGTACTCTCTCCTGGAAAGTCCAAAAATCAGCAAGGCGTGGGGAAGTCACCATAACTTCCACTTGGCACATCCAATTTTGATCAGACCTGTGGCATTGCAGAGAGGACATATCAGAGAAATACAAAACGAAATTTCATACATAGAAGGGCCGAAATTGTAAAGATACAACAGAAGAAAGTTCAGCTAGCAGAACAACCTCCAAATCAGGGTTAAAAGGTGCATTTTTTTTTTCAGAAATTTGCATATCTTTTGACTAGAAGATCCAATTGGGGTGATTGAAAAAGTAGAATAAAGTGGGATAAAATGAGTATCACATAAATTTGAGAGAAACTTAGGGTTTTTTTTAGGTGCAGACGTGTTTCAGCTTCTCTAAACGTAGGAGTTGTCATTATTGATCAGTGCTACAACCTGGGGGCTATGAGGTTCTTCCACATACCTAGAGTATATCTAAAGGCCCCTTTCAAACGATTGTGCATTAGATAGCACTACTAAGGATTTGAGCTCCCATGTACCTAGTGTATATCAAAAGACCCCCTAGAATCCTGAGACTTACCGAGTAAACCTTTTGTTCATCTTGTTGTTATAGTACACCAAGAACACACTCAAGGAGATCACTCTCTAGTACCTAGGTAGTCGGATAGTATGTCTAAGGGCATGGTCAAGCCTCCTTATTTAGTGCCCTAAGATATTGGGTTGAGAATTATTGTTGGACCCCACACGTATATCAGAGAGCTATAGCACCTAACACTCTCTTGTCTATGAGGAACTCTACCTAAGCCAATTAGAAATTTGTACCTTGCAGTGATACTTGACCAACATGCCACCAAAAAAGGGAACTTCTACACCAAATAAGCCTTCAGACAACCCTACTTGGACTCTTGATGAAGGTGAAGAAATGTGCAGGGACATAAATGATTTACAAAAGCAGGCAGTAACAAAAGATGAACTACAAGGGATGATGGATTTAACTGAAGCTAAGTTGGAAGCGATAATGGATACTAAGATGGATGGTTTAAAAGGGGAGATCATGGAAGGATTGAAAATGTTTCTAATAGAGAGGCCACCTGAAAGTGACAATATATCCCATGAAATTCATGATGAGGATGAAAGGAAGATGAATCAAGACTGGAGAAACTCCAATTTTGGGTTGAAGACCAACCACTTTCCTAAGATCGATATGAGGAAGTTTGATGGCAAGGATCCAATCACATGGATACTCCAGATGGAGCATTTCTTTGATCTACATGATGTGTCACACACACAAAAGGTATGAATTGTGTCTTTATATTTAGAACCTAATCAATTTGTGTGGTATCAATGGCTTTGCTCTTGCAAATCACTTGTCACTTGGACAATTTTCATGGAAGAAATAATGAACACTATGAGGATACAAGGAGCAATACCTTCTTCATCCAATTGATAAATCTCAAGCAAAAGGGTTCAGTTGCGGAGCACATTGAGAACTTCCAAAGATTGAATATAAAGGTAATGGATATTCCATATGAGCACTTCATTGATGTATTCATAGGAACTTTAAAGGATAACATTCAACATGAGGTTCGCCTTTTGGAACCCAAATCGTTGGAGAATGCATTCAGGGTGGCGATAAATGTTGAAAGTAAAAATATGGCTATGGCTACTAGAAGGAACACTCCTAACATCTATCGAGAGAATAATGTTCCTTCTTCTCAACCACCTCAACCTACCAGGTTGACACCTCAACAATTGGAGGAAAGAAAATAAAAAGGTTTATGCTTTAATTGTGATAGCAAGTACAGTAAGGGACATAAGTGTGGTGAGAAGAAATTATTCTACATAGATTGTGAAGTAAAAGAAGAACAAGAACCATCTCAAGTTGAAAACATAGAAGAGATTTCTTCTGAGAGTTGACTCCCACCATATCATGTAATGCATTGGCTGGAATTAGCACCCCTCAAAACCTCAATATCGAAGGATATATCAAAAAGAAAAAGGTAATAGTTCTAATTGATTCGGGTAGTACTCACAATTTCATTCACTATAAATTAGCCAAATCTCTCAATTGCTTTAAATATCTAGTGCCAGAGTTTCAAGTAATGATTGCAAATGGAGAAACTATCAATTGCTCAGGAAAATTCCATAAGAAAAATCTTAATATGGGAGAATATGTAATGAATATTCTAATGATTTATATACCCATGGGTGGTGTTGATGTCGTATTAGGAGTCCAATAGTTACAATCATTGGGAACACTGCTTTTAATTTTCAAGAACTTTTCATGAAATTTTCATTCGAAGGAAAGGAGATTGTGTTAAGGGGTATCACAGGGAAACCCAGTAAGGTGATAAGCTCTAATGGTATGACAAATTATTAAAAAAGGGGCATCAGGGTGTAATTGTACAACTATGCTCACTAGATGTTCAAACATCTAAGCGATATATTCCTCTATATCTCCAAGGGATCATTGATAAGAATTCCAAAGTATTTGAAGATATTCCCAGAGGTTTTCCACCCACTCGTGATCATGATCATGCTATTCACCTAATTCTTAGGAGTGTTCCTCCTAACATCAGGCCTTACAGATAACCTTATGCCTAGAAGAGTGAAATTGAGCGTATGGTTGAAGAAATGTTAGGGGTTGGAATTATTAGACCTAGCCAAAGTTCTTACTCTGCACCGATGGTAATGGTACTCAAGAAAGAGGGATCATGGCATATGTGTCCATATTATGAAAATTTCAACAAGATCACCATTAAAGATAAGTTTCCCATTCTTGTCATTAATGAATTGTTATATGAACTACATGGAGCAATCTACTTCACAAAGTTGGATCTTCATTTAGGGTATCATTGTATTAGAATGAAGGAAGCAGTGTTGGCATGTTCACAGGTAGGTGTGCTTGTCATTGATGGCAAGATCAGAGTATGCAGCGATGGAAAAACAGGGACAACGTAAGCTCAGGAGGATTAGCGCAGAGTCGCACGCAGTGTGTAGGTGTGCACTAGGGACGAGGTTAACTCATTGCCAAAAATCAAGAGAGATAGCGTACTCAGGATCTTAGATGGATCAAAGGTCGAGGCCTTTGACACTTAGAAATTATTCCAAGTTAGGAGGATGTGTAAGCCCAGGAGGAGAAGCAGCAGTAATCTTTGGATCCCATTGAGAATTCCCGATGAACGTCAGATCTGAGCCCAAGGTCCAACCAGCGTTGGATTCAGAAGAACCTGCACGTTCTTTAAAGAGCAAGGTGAAGTGGGGTTACGAAATCCCAAAGGCAGGAGGACGGTTTCGGATACCAGGATTTGGAAGAGTCGAGACTCTTCATCATCAGGAATCCCAGAATCGCGAAATGCGAAACACCGAAATCTCGAAAGCAGGAGGACAGTTTCAGATACCAGGAGTTGGAAGAGTCGAGACTCTTCATCATCAAGAGTCCCGAAATCGCGAAATGCGAAACTCTGAAAACCCAAAACAGGCACATCGACTGGAGGTTCGGATACCGGGAGTTGGAGGAGTCAAGAGTTGAGACTCTTCAACACAGGAGTCCCGAAGTGTCGAAATGCGAAAGGCCGAAAATCCTGAAACAGACACATCAACCGGAGTTTCAGATACCAGGAGTTGGAGGAGTCAAGAGTTGAGACTCTTCATCACAGGAGTCCTGAAGTCGTGAAATGTGAAACATCGAAACACCATTTTTTGTTGGTTTCGGATACCGGGAGTTGGAGTGTCAAAACACTTTGCAACAGGAATGTCGAAATGACGAAACGTCGAAATGCGTTTTTGAATAAGGTTATGGTCACTTATGGTGGTCACATCGTCGAAGAGCTGTAGAGAATAGCTCGAAGAGACAAGCTCCATTTCGGAGTTTGGGACATGGAGAGTCGAGACGACTCATCAAAGAATCCCCAAAACGCGAAATGCAAAATACATGTTCAGAATTGGCCCTTGGTCATAACCCATGGTCACATCAATGAAGGCTCAAGGGAGGAGGTAGCATGAAGCTAATCTCCATTTCGGAGATCATGACTTGGAGATTCGAGATGCCTCACCACAAGGATGCCAAAAAGCCAAATGTCGAAATGCCGAAAGGCCGAATTGGGAAATGGTGAAACAAGTGTGAGACCCATCATTTATGATCCAACAGTGCAGGTTATTCAGGAATATGATCGAAGGGCTACTATTTCTCTTCACAGTTAATCGATCAGTGGTGATTCAGTTGTTGAAGCGGTCTTTGGAGGTTCATAGTGTAACTGCTAGAAACCACTGATGGTTTCTACCAGAGGACTCAAAGAGACTTCTATGTGATTGCCAAAGGAGTTGAAGAGTCTCAAGGAATTTGCCAGTGGAATGAAGACTGTTCGTAGAGGCAATTGACAGATGGATGAGCATTGAAGCCTGTAACTGCAACAGATAGGATGAGCTCAACTGTGACAGAGAAGACAAAGAGTCTCGACTGTTGGAGAGGCTAAGGAATCTCAGCATAACACCCAGTGATGATGGACACATGAGTTTAACAACCAAAGAAGTTGAAGAGTTGGAATGATGATCAGGCAGAGCACTCGACATGAAGAGCATGCAGAAGCATTGTGCACAGGGGATGCACAAAGTGCACAAAGACTATAAGAAGGCAGAAGAAAGAAGAGATGGTTGTTGTTGTTGAGAGGGATTTGGGAGTGGAGAAGGAGGAGTGTGCAGCAGCTGAAATACAGAGAAGAGGAATGGTGCATTGAATGGACATGGCGCACAGAGCATAAAAGGCAGAAGCACAAAAAGTGCAAGGCATGTGTGCAGGAAGATAGTGAGACACTAAAGGAAGGTTGAGGTGCTCTTGTAGAGAAAAATAGAAGATCAGAAATCACAAGAAGATGCAGACAGAGAGACACTGATACAGGAAAGCAGAGCAGCATAGCAGAACAGTGATAAGCCTGGTAAGCCAAAGATAAATATTCTATCACTGTGATAAATTTATATATAGCAAATTTTTTATTTTCAGGGTGGAAGGGAGGTGCTAGGGAGGATTGTTGTCCTCATAGGTTCAAGTGGGTGCTTGAACACAGGGAGTTGTAGCTTCCATCTGGTTGCAGCCAGAGAAACCAGCGTGGCAGGGTGGTGCAAGAGAGAATTGTTGTTCTCTGTTATACAGGTTGGTGCCTGTGTAACTGGAAGTTGGTGCTTCCATCCAGTTGGTGCTGGAACACTTAGGGAGTCGGTGCTTCCTTCTATTGGGTGCTAGAGAAAACAGGGAATTGGTGCTTCCTTCTAGTGGGTGCTAGAGAAACCAGGGAGTTGGTGCTTCCTTCTAGTAGGTGCTAGAGAAAACAGAGAGTTGGTGCTCTCAGCAAGTTGCAGCTTGCAAAATAGAGGTTGTAGCCTCATTATGATTTGGTGCTCATAAGTATGATAATGTACAAAATGTAAAGATTACTTATCATATAAATAAGAAGAGGTTTTTACCCTTTGTGGGTCTCCTCGGGAAATATCTATCTCTGTATATTTCTTATGTGTGAATGATGTTGAATGTTCTATTGCTTACTTCCCTGCATTATTGTGATTGTCATTCAGTGCTCTGCAAAGAGTTTAAAATAAGCATAATTGTTTAAGCTCAGTAACAACCGATTCACCCCCCCTCCCCCCTCTCAGTTGTTCAACAATTGGTATCAGAGCCGGCCCCTTTTATCTAAGGGTAGATTCTAGAGCTTAAACATGTCAAGCCATGAAGGAAATTCAACCAATAAGGCCCCTATGTTCAATGGAACAAACTTTACCTTTTGGAAAGTTAGAATGAGAACCTACATAATGGCTTTAGGTGCAGATGTCTGGGATGTGGTAGATACTGGTTATGTAAAGCCAATTGTACTAGCTAATAAGGATGGCAAGCTAGAATTAGCTTCAACGCTAAAGCTATGAATGTTATCTTGAGTGAGCTTGCAGAAGCAGAATTCGTAAAAGTTATGCACCTAGGAAATGCCAAAGAAATGTGGGACAAACTCATTAGCAGTTATGAAGGTAATGAGAAGGTAAAGGTTGCCAAGCTTCAAACCTATAGAGTACAGTTTGAGCAACTGAAGGTGAAAGAATATGAAACTGTTGGAAAATACTTTCTGAGAGTTGAAGAACTGGTAAATGCAATGAAAGCACTTGGTGAAAAAATTGAGGAACCTTCTTTAGTTCAAAAAATTTTGAGATCTCTACCAGATAGGTTCAACCCGAAGGTCTCTTCTATAGAAGAACTTAATGATCTAAAAACCTTGGAGTTTGA